>JAASGD010000259.1:0-28475 GCA_023334115.1 Globisporangium megalacanthum
CCAAACGTGCGACGTGCGCTCGTAGCGATGCGTGAGATGGGACAGACAACCGCTGGTCGCAAGGAACTCGCCAGCATCTTCCGGCTCTGCGACGCCGACGGGCTCCAGACCGACGCGGACGTCGAGGGCCTCGCGCTGTCGACACTCGGGACATACGGAGCGCTGGCGATGGGCAACTACCCGTACCCGTCGTCGTACATGACGTCAGGTGCGAGCTTCCTGCCCGCGTACCCGGTTCGCGCTGCGTGTGACCATCTCAAGGACGACTTTGGCGAGACCGAGTCGGCCGCCTTGCTTGCTGGCCTCCGAGAGAGCGTCGGCGTGTTCCTGAACAGCAGTAAGAGAGAAACGTGCTTCTTCCCACCAGCGCCACCAGCAAACGAGACGACCGTCGGCACTGCCGGGAACTTTTGGTTCTATCTCGAGTGCGCCGAGCTCTACGTCCCCTTAGGCAGCGACGGCGTACACGACATCCTCCCACCTCTACCGCTCAACACGGCAGCGCACGACGACGCGTGCTTCGCCCAGTGGGGCGTCCACGTGCGGCCAGATTACGCGCACATAGAGTACGGCGGTCTCAAGGCTCTGCGAGCAGCGAGCAACATTGTGTTCAGCAACGGCGACTTCGACCCGTGGTCGGCCACCGGCGTGCTCGCGTCGCTCTCGGACTCGGTCGTGTACGTGCCAGTCCCGGGCGGTGCCCACCACTTCGACCTCTTCTTCTCGCACCCGCTTGACCCGCCGGCTGTGACGCACGCACGCGACGTCGAGAAGCAGCACATTCGCCAGTGGATCGACGCGTTCTACGCCAGCAGGAGCCGTCGACAGCAGTAGGAAGCGAGAGTCGCCCGAGCACGAGCCAGCTGCAGCCGACAGCCGACAGTGTGCGTTTGTGTCGTGTAGCCACAAGCCCGCAGTGGTGACTGCCTCTGTCTCTCCGAGCGGGTGCTGGCTGGCGTCCAGTAAGCAGTGCCACTGAACGCGACACCACCCCTCTCCATCCTTGTGTTCAAAAGCTTCGGCCGCTGTCGTGGTCTCGTCGGCTCTTTGCTTTCCCGCCGTCTCGGGTTTTACTGTGCGACGTCCGTGGAGCGGCGTAGATGCCTTGTGGAGTCAGGTCCATCGCCATACCCAGGCCTCCTCCTCCTGTGCCGGTTACAACAGCGACAGCGGTCGCTTTCTTCATGTAGTGCTGCCTGGTTGTCGTCTCTGGACTACTGCAGCTGCTGTTGGTGCTGGTGTACTTCTTGGGCGAGTACGCGTCGCTCGATGACTCGAGAGTGCTGCCCAGACCGTGTCGCGTCGTCGCATTCTTGTGTGAACCATTCGTGGTGCGCTTTTGCGCGTTCGACGCTGGCGCTTGCGTCGCTAGGTACGGATTCCGCATGTAGGACGACGTAGGCGGTGGCTTGGGCGGAGGGCTGCTTGCTGCCATCGGTCCACTGCCCCCGAGCGAGTACGGATACACGAGCGCAGTCGACGACGAACTGGGCATACTCGTCCGTCCGCCGCCGTGCGACGTCGTCGACAGGCGCCCGTGTGCGTGCTGGTTGACGAACTCCATGTGCTCTGCCGGCACTGGCATGCCGAGTGACGAGCTCGGCTGGTTCTCTGCTATTGGCGGCACGCCAACGATCAGCTTCTTGGCGAACCCGTATGGGCTCGTGTCGCCACTGGTGGCGTTGCTACCCGAGCTGGACGACGAGCTCGTTGTCGCGCCGTGGAGTGTTGGGAGACGGTACGCGCTGGCGCCGCCTCCCGACCCCACGGTCGAGTTGCTGGCTTGTACGGAGCCGTTGACCGCACCTTTCTTCGAAGTGTTTGTCATCACGTAGACGGTGCTGCCGACTTTTTCCTTCAAACTGCCGCCATAGTCACTGATCGGGGCTTGCAGTGGCGTTGCGATCATCGGTTTGAACGTCGGCTTGAGCGCGTTCTTTGTCTGTGGTGGCTGGGTATCGTACGGTGTCGACGCTTTGATCGGTGTGGACGGAGACTGTCGAGACGGTGAGGACAAGCCGCTCGAACTCGCTGCTGGGTCGCCTTGTCGCGATGGCGGCGGTTTCCGGCTCCGCTTCTTCCGGACCGCGACCGAGTCGTTCAAGTCCTTCGCGATCGCGTCCTGGAGCTCGGCCTCAAAGACATCTCCCTGGTTCTCAAAGAACGGGTGCTTGAGCAGCTCAGCGCACGTCCAGCGGTCAAGCGGCTCGTCCTGGATCGTCTGGTGCATAAAGTCGAGCGAGGCCTTGTCGAGCTGCGGGAACCGCGTGCGGAGCGACTCAACGTCGCTAGCGTGCGGTAGTTTGACGCCGACGTAGAGCGAGTTCTTGCGGAAGAGCTCTTGCTGACGCGCGGTGACGTGGCCGAGGCACTTGATGATGTGGTAGAGCTGGTCAATGTCCGAGTCGCCCGGAAAGAGCGGCAGGCCTGTCGTGATCTCAGCGAACATGCAGCCAATGGACCAGACGTCGACTGCTTTGCCGTACGACACGTCACCAACCAGCAGCTCGGGCGCGCGGTACCAGCGCGTGGAGACGTACTCGGTGTACTTGGCGCCAGCACCGGCGAGTGGCCGCGCAAAGCCAAAGTCGCAGAGCTTGAGCACGCCGTTGCGCGACACGAGGAGGTTCTCGGGCTTGATGTCGCGGTGGATGATGTTGTGCTGGTGGCAAAAGTCGATCGCGCGGACGAGCTGCCACATGAGGCGCTTGATCGCCGCGGGCTCGAGACCCTCGGGGTTCTTCTCAATCTCTTCGAGGATCGTTTTCTCGACAAACTCAAAGACGAGGTAGAGCTTGCCCTTGATGCGAAAGACCTCGAGGAGGCTCACGATGTTCTCGTGGCGCAGGGCTTTGAGCACCTTGATCTCCCGCAGCGCGGTCTTCTTCACCTGCTCGTCGTCGTCCGACTCTTTGAACTTCTTGATCGCCACGATCTGCCCCGTCGTCTTGTGCCGGCACTTGAGCACCACGCCGTACGTGCTGCTCGAGATGAGGACAACAGCGACAACAGCAACAACACCCAGGAGCGTGAGAACACCACAGCCGCAGAGAGGGGCTGCAGCGCTCTTATCACTACGCACCCTTCGCCGATCGTCCCGAGGCTCTCGTAGTTCTCCATCTGGTTCGTCGAACGTCGTCGCGTCGGGAGCGGAGGACCGAGCGAGAGAGCGCAAGGGAAGGGGTTCGATGAGATCACGACGCCTCAGCGGTAGGTCCAGGAGCAGACGTGCGCGGGTGAGCGAAGGGAGAGCGCTCCAAATAGGGATCGTTTCAGTCGCGTGATACTGCGGTTGATCACAGGCTGACAGGAGGCAGCACCTGGACACACACCTTCGAATGTCGAAAAGACAGCGAGAGACGCGCAGGAGCTGAGCTGCGACTTACTTCTCCGAGAGCGCACAAGGAGCGGCGTTTCTGTGTGTGATAGGCAGCGAGGGCGTTGACGAGAAAGACGGGAAGCGACCTCACACGACAGGGAGATCGGAATGCTGACCAGCACTTTCCGGAGCCTCTCACACTGTCTCACCTGAGCCTGAGTCTCTCGAGAAGACGCGACTTTGTCGAGCCGACCGTTCAAACTCAGAGTCCGCCATGACCAAGCAGCAGGTAAAGCAGCAGCAACAGCCCACTGCAGACGACGCGGAGGACGTGCGTGAGCGCGACCTCGTCGAGGCGTATCTGGACGATCACTCGCTCGAGGCGGTGCTCAATGACGCGCTCAACGAGGTGGTCTCGACACGTCCAGCTGATCCCTTCGCCGCGCTCTCTGCGCTACTGTACACCCGTGCGACAGCACAACGTGGTGTGTTCCGAGTCGACGTGCACGAAGTGTTGGACAGTGTCGGTGCGCCGACTGTGCTTGTGCGTCTGCACACGGGCAAAGGTGTGTTTGAGGCGTCGTGTGCAAGCGAGACGAGCGGGCGTCCAGACGAGCCGGACGAGTTCGACACGCCGCTGATTAAGCAGCGTCTCAGTGGACACGGCTACCGCAAACGTACCGAGTCCGCGTCCCGAACACTCAATGAGAAGCTGCTCAACATCGAGCCGACCGAACAGCTCGCGATCGACGCGGCGCTGGAGACGCTCGAGCCTGAGATCGGCCGCAACATTTGCCACGCAGTGTCTGTCGCAGCGTGCAAAGCTGGCGCCAAGTACGCTGAACTGCCGCTTGCTGAGTATATCGCCAAGCTACTTGACGCGCCGGTCGAGAGCCTCTGCGTGCCTATGCCACTCTTCAGCGTCGTGAACGCCGGCAAGTACGCCTCGAACAAGCTATTTGCGCAAGAAGTGTTCATCGCCCCGACCAGCGCAGTGAGCTTTGCGGACGCGTACCAGATCGGTGCAGAGTTCACCCAGGCGCTACGAGAGCAGCTCGAGATGCGCGGCGTCGGATTCACGAACCTCGGTTCGTTCGGAGGCTTCGCGCCGCAGCTGCAGACGCTCGCTGAGATGTTCCAGATCCTGCGTGCCGCGCTGGACGAGACACGCAGCAGACTCGAGTACGGCGCTGCTGGGATCGCAGCGGCAAGCTTGTCGCCGCTGCGAATCGAGTTTGGCGTCGACTTCTCGGCGTCTGAGTACGTGCTGCCCCCACCGCCGTCTACGTCGTCGTCTGTAGACAGTCTTGCCGGCTCTGTGAAGTCGACACCGGTGCCGCCAGCTCTTGTGGCAGATGAAGACGACGCAAGAGTGCCGATCGCGTACAACATGGACAAGTGGGTCCCAGGCTCGGGTGGGATGCTCAAGACGAGTGAAGAAATGCTCGAGATCATCCGAAGCGCCATCAAGGAGCTCGATATCGCTTCGGTTATCGATCCGTTCGGCAAGGACGACGTCAAAACTTTCGCGGCGCTGCAGAGCGGTGAGCACGACCAGGACACGAGTGGCAGTGACAACGGTGACCTCTCAACTGCGAGGCAGCCAACACTCGGTGGGGATCCGAACTGTCGCGTTCAGATTGCTGGTAAGATGGTCTTCCAGCACCAGAGACTCGAAACGCTCCACGAGGAACGCGCGTGCAACACGATCGTGCTGCACTTGCACCACTTCGCTACCGTCTCTCGCGCTCTCGAGGTGATTACTGACGCCAAGCGCCTTGGGGTCGCAGTCATTCTTGGCGCCGTCGCTGGTCAGAGCTCAGATGCCGCGTTCCTAGCAGCCGTGGCAGTCGGAGCTGGTGTCGGGCAAGTCAAGTTTGGCGGACTCGCGGGGGGCGATGGGGTTGAGAGGTACAACGAATTGCTGCTGCTGAGCCAAGACGCGTTCGCGCCAGAGTTTGTCGCAACGACCTACCGTCGATGAGAGGCTGGAAAGTCAGAGAGCATGAGCAGCACCCTTGCCATCTCTCGAGGAATATATGCGCACTTTTATTGTGAAGTAGATGCTAATGCGTCAACGTTTCATTATCAGACACACGTCGTCCGGCTTCACTCGTCGTCACCCTCCTCTTCCTGGAGCGATTCCTCCAAGTCGAACGACTCCTCCAGGTAATCGTCCTCCTCCTCCGCGATATCGGCGGCGCCGTTGCCTTGCTCGATCGACTCGACTTGCAACTGGATCGCGCTCTCGGTGGTGCTCCCGCTAGCCACGACTTGCGACGTTGCCAGCATCGACGGGATCGCGTCCGTCGCCACGCGATCGACAAGGTTGCTCCCGGTGAATATCGGAATGCGGGTCGCCTCCCTCGGCGACGCGATCGGGTCGAATTGATCGCTGCTGCGGCTGCCCACACTGCGTCTCGTGGAGTTTCCTGACCTCGACCCCGACGACTGTTGGTCGTCATCACTGTCACTGTCGTCGCCGTCAGCAGCAGTGCTTCTCAACGTTGTGATGAATGGCTTATGCCCGTCAACGTGCTGCTCTGCGTGGATCGAACTCGACCGAACGCGAGCGTCGTGCTCATCCATTGACGATGCGGATGCGTCGAGGGACTTCTCGCCAAACTCGTCGTCGCCGTCGTCATCAAACTCGCTGTTTGCATTGCTCGTGTGCACGTCTTGGCCCGACAGTCGTTGGCTCACGGCATGCTGCTGACTCTTCATCGACGTTTCCTCGAGAAGGAGCCGCTCAACCTCGTCCATGTCGTCGTCTTCCTCAAGTCCACCGAGGTGTCGCCGCCCAATGCTCAGCACCGTTGCAGACTTGGTGAGCTGCAACGGAGCGAAAGTGTGTTGAGTCACTCGCGCGTCGCTGTCCTCTTCGTCGTCCTCGCTGTCAGAGACTGCGTCGCTCACGTCTGATTGTCGCTGATGGAACTGACGGTGCTGAGCTGTACCAACACTCAGCATCGCCTGGTCACCTAACGAGCCCTGCGAGTCCTCAGACGGCGCGTCGCTCGGACGGTCTCCAGCGAGTGTGGCGTCGTCAAAACTCAACTCCTCATTAGAAGCGTCGAGCGAGTCCTCCTCTGCGCTCTCACTGACATCGTCGGAGCGGTGCTCTCCGGAAGCGTCTCGATCGAGAGCGTCGCTCAAATGGTTCGTGTCGAACGAGTGCGCAGTGAACTGCTCTCGATCACCCGCAGACTCGTCACACGGTTCGACCTCATCTGCACGAATGTGCTGATCAGAGTGGGTAGAGTGGCTTGAGAGCGACACCATTGGCTTGGCGGATGGTCTGGTCGTCGTCTGTTCCAGCAGCAACCGCTCCACTTCGTCCATGTCCTCGTCTTCCTTGAGCGCACTCCCATATCGGCCACTTCCGCCGATTCCAGCACTCCGTTGCAGCGCTGCTGACCCACGAAGAACCTCGCGACGCGAACCTGTTGTCATCTCGTCGTCATCGCCGTCCAGATCTCCAGACGATTCGAGCAGACCATCAACACCCACTCTGCCTGCATCGTGAACATCGTCGAAAGACTCGTCGTGCTCGTCGCA
Source organism: Globisporangium megalacanthum (assembly GCA_023334115.1). NCBI lineage: Eukaryota > Oomycota > Peronosporomycetes > Pythiales > Pythiaceae > Globisporangium > Globisporangium megalacanthum. The sequence goes on from JAASGD010000259.1 coordinate 6,878, forward strand.
TGGGCTGCGACCCAATTCGTGCTCCTCGAATTCGTCGGCGTCGATGCTTCGACTAGAACCGACCGGTGCCTTCTTCACGCCGACTCCCCGCGCGTCGTTATCTGTCGTGTACTCGTCGCTATCGCCTTCCTCGCCGAGCGTGTCGTTCGCTTTGCCAAGAGAGCTCGTTGCGGACACGGTGCTCAGATTCGTAGTGGACGACTGGTGGCTTGCTCTCGATGTGAAGCTATGCGTCACCATCAGCTGCTCCACTTCATCCATGTCATCGTCGTCTTCGTCATCAAAGTCCCGTCTCGCGGTGCTCAGCGCCTTCTTCAACGCACCGGCACTGCTGAGACTGCGGGAGGGTACCAGCGGCGCCAGAGTTGACGCAAGCAGCCTTGTCGGCGCTGCTGGCAGCGTGGGCTCTTGTTCGCGCGATCCGAACGCAAATTCGTCGTCATCGTCGCTCATGTCGTTGTCGCCGTCGCGACGCCAATGCGTCGTTAGGATCGAAAGTGGTGATTGCGTCTCTTGAACACCTTCGTCTTGCGTCGTTGTTGCCGGTGCTGAGGGCGCTCGATTCGCCTTCTCCGTTGGTTCACGTCGGCTACTTGGTTCTGTCGTGCCGTCATCGATCGACTCGACGTCGCTGTCGCCGTCGCCTCCGCTTTCTACGTCGCTTTCTCCGACCCGCTCGTGGCCATCGACGTCCTGATCGGTTCGGAGTGGAGACTCGGACAAATGCTGACGCATGTCGTCCATTGACGCCTCGCTCTCTTGCTCGTCCTCTGACTCTCCGTCTATCAACTCGTCCGCATTGTCATCGCTCGAGTGGTCAGCTCCTTCTTCAGCTTGATGTGCGCTCATCTCGACTAGAGCGCTGTGTTGCGGCTGTTTACGGAATCCCGACCGCTCTTGCATCAGCCGCTCCACTTCGTCAAGGTCGTTATCGTCACTGTCGTCCCCAACGACTCGGTGGAAAGACGTGTGCGTCGCAACTCTGTCGTCGGTGACGTCGTCTGCCCTCGTCGACACTAAACTTGAAGCGATCACCGTCGTCCCCATCGATTGCTCACTAGGAAGATCGTCGCCGTCCTCATCGCTCTCGCTCTCGCTCCTCTGGATGTCGTTGTCGCTCATGTCGTCGTCGTTGTCGTCGTGGCCAACATCGACGTTGCGTCGATCGTCAATGTTAACTCTCCCGTCAATCGGATGTGCTTGATCGTCCCATGCTTCATCTTCAGTGTCGTTGTCGCCGTCGGCATCTTGCGACTCAGCCAGAAGCATGCGCTCCACCGCGTCCAGCTCGTCGTCGTCGTCCGCTTCGTCGTCACTCGCATTGTCGTCTCCTTCCAGCTCTTTTCTCTCCCTCTCGCTCTCCTCGTCCTCGGTCTCGCCCACTTCCTCGTCGTCGTCCATGCGGTACGTGAATGAGCTCGTTGAGACACCGTGCACGCTCTCGTCGCGACCGTTTTCATCCACTTCCGTGACGCCAGCGCCGTGCATGTCGACCACACCCTCTCGTCTCTGTAGCGGAACGTTGTCGAACTCAGCGAGGTTCTCGTCGTCGCTTTCGTGCGACATGAACGATCCGCGCTCCAACGGACTCGAGTTGCTGTCCGACGAGCTGTCGTCGTTGTCGTCATGAGCAGGGAGTGAAGCGTCCATGAAGCTTCGATCGACACTTGAGTCGACTGCTTCGTCACGCGTCTGCTCCACTTCGTCCATCCGCGAGAGCGCACTGCTGAGGTCAAAGTCGTCTCTCGTCTCCGTATCTTTCGGTTCGACCAGCGAAGACTGCTCGTTGCCACCGACAGCACATCTCCAGTCGTCGCCTGCAGCGTCAGCAACATCTCGAAGAGATGGCATCTGTACCTCCTCTGTGTCGTCAAGACCCCCGCGCGCTCGTAGAGTAGCTGATGAGACCACATTCTCTGAGATGCGGTCGTTCTGCTCGACATCCGAGTCGAACTCGTCGACGCTCTCCGCTTCCTTCTCGTTCTCGTTCTCGTCCGAGTCGATGTCACTGTCACTCTCGTCATCGCTCGCACGAGCTGCCACGGCCGCAGGAGCGCCGTCGTCCGCTTCGCCGCCTTCTCTGTGTGCGTCGGTGCTCTCGAGCGCACGTTCACTGCGGGAGGTGTCCACCACACGCACCGCATCACCTCGGGCTGGACTTAGAACGAAGGCAGTGGAGAGCAACTCGGACGGAGTGTTGCCAGTCAGTAGTCTTGTGCACGCGTCGACGGTATCACATGATTCGCCGGCGCTCACTTGTTCCGTGAGAACACGAGACGCAGTAGTGTCGTTGTCGCTGTCGCCGTCTGGACTAGCGTCTGCGCTCGTTGCTCTGTCGTCTCCGTTGTGGCGCTCATCCATCGACAACTCGTCCAGCGCAGAGCTCGTGGACATTACGCTGCTCTCGTCCAGACTCTCTTGCATCGACTGCTCGCTGTCGTCATCATCTCCAACACTGTCAATGTCGTCACCAAACCCTCGCTCGTCATCATCGTATCTGCGCATCTCGTGATCGTTGCTTGCATCGTCGCTCTCTGCCAGCCGACGCCGAGGGTCCACGCGCTCGAGTCCGTCGCCAGTCGAAGCCTTCGCTTCTGTCGGAAAAGCGTCGTGACTCACGACATTGTCGACACCAGCGCGCTTATGAACCAGCGACTGATCTTCTGCATCCGCCCTGTTGACAACGGCGTCCTGCAATCGGGACTCGAGGCGCTTCAGACGCTCAGCCAACTCTGGAGCTCGCTTCGCGTACTTGCTGAGCCACGGGTCACGCTCGTCCACACCGTTCGACTCACGCAACGCCAGCACAGCGTTGAGAAAGTCGGCGTTCAGCAGGATCTCGTCTTCGGCCGATCCGATCCGGCGCACCTCTCGGGTCTCCTCCTGCGCCAAGCGCCCGAGCCGATCTTCTTCTACAAACACGCTCGCGCGCAAGTCGGTCCATTCGACGACGCCGACGCTCTTGGTGAGCTGGAGCTGCAAGCTTCGAACACTCTGAGCCAACGCCACGCTCTCATGGTGGCTCGCGTACAAGTCCTTATCGAGAGCAGCGGAAGCACTGCTACGACTGGTGTCGCGACCGACAGCAGCATGAGCCTCGAGCTCCGACAGCGTCAGGTTCATTTCGTCGAGCTCCCGGGCTTTCGCTGTCTCGACGCTCTCCATCTTGCGCCGAATCGACGCGATCGTCGCTGCCATCGTGTCGTTCTCTCCGCGCAACTGCTCGACTTGGCGTTGCTTCGCCTCGAGTTGGCGGTCGACTGCCGCCTGCTTTGCCTCGCTCTCGCTCGCTCTGCTCGCCACGAGACGCTCCAACTCGCTCCGCTGTCTCTTCAGCAGCGCGATCTCCGCCTCCAGGTCTCTCGACTGCGTCGCTGACGTGGCGTACAGGTCCTTCAGCTCGGCTTCCAGCTGCTTCACGACGCCTTCCAGCTGCTCCATCTGCGAGCTGTAGAGCGTCGCCTGCGTCTCGAGCGCCTGGATCTTCGCAGCGGCCTCTGTCACTTGCGTCGTCGCCGCCTCGGACTCACGTTGTAGCCGCTCCAGCTCCGCGACGACACCTCGCTGGGACGCGCAGAAGTGCTCGAGGTACCTTGTGGCCAACGCGTCGTCGCTTTCGTCCCCAGTGACTTCCACTCGCGCGTCCGCGTCAAAGTCGCTCGCGGCCTCGACGATCGCTTCCACGGTCGAGACGATACGACGCTGGAGCTGCTGCTCGCGCCGACGCGACTCGTTGAGCGCGTCCGTGGCACGGGCGACTTCGCTGGCCGCAGCTGACTCATTCGCGCTCGCAGTCTGCTCCGACTCAATCACCTGTCGCTCCAGTTCGTGGCGTAGACCCGCGATCGTCGCCGCGAGCTCGTGTTCGCGCGTCGAAGAGCTCTCCCGCTCGTGGTCGAGCGCCAGCAGCAACGTGTCGATCTCGTCTTTCAAACGACGCTCTGTTTCTTCCTGGTATACCACGACGTCGAGCAGTTTCTGTCGGTTCGCGTCGTCCACCGCCTTGAGCTCGACGAGCTCGCGCTCCTTCTCGTCCAGTCGACTGGCGACCTCGTCAACCTTGCGGTCCATCTCCGCTCCTTGTGCAGCGAGTTGCTCGGCCAGTTGCGTCTCGTGGTCGTCGGCGTCGGACTGCACCTGTTCCAGCTCGCACTGGACGCGCTCCAGTTCGTTCTCAAGCTCGCGCTTGGCGACTCGCAGCGTCTGCGCCTCAGTGGAGCGCGCAGCGATCTGGGACCGCACCTCCCGGATCTCTTCCGTCAGCGCCGCGAGCTCTTCTGAATGCGCCCGCTTGGAATTGCGCTGTTCCGTCTCCAGCGTGGTCACCGTCGCTCGTAAGCGCTCCATGTCGCCATGCGCGTCGTCGATCTCCTCCAGCCTGTCGTCTAGACTGCGCTTGATGCGCTCCATCTCGTCTCCGTGTTTCAAGCGAGTGCGCGCAAGCGTCTCTGCCAGCGCCTTCTTCTCGTCTAGCAGCTGACGGAGCTCTTCGCTCACCGCGTCCAGCTCGCTCCTCTCTACAAGCGACTCACGCAAGCGACGCATCGCGTTGTCCTTTGCCTCGACCGAAGCCTGCAACGCTGCGATCTGATGCTCGTACTCAGCGGCCACTTGTCGGCGCTGGGCTTCTGCCGCCTCCCGCTGCTGGGCACTCGCAGTCTCCTGTGCCGTCCGAATTGCGACGACCTCCCGAGTCAGTTTCTCGACCTGCCCGCGACTTTCGAGCAGCAGCTGCTCCATGGCTTCGCTCTTAGCCTCTGCGGCCTCGATCGCAGCGCTCGACACTGCAGACTGTGCGGTACTGTCGGCCTCCTGTGCGAGCGCCACTGCCGCTCTCTCTAACTCGGCCAGCTTGAGGCTCGTGACAGCGAGCCGGTGCTCCGTCGCGGCCTTGGAACGCCAAGCCGCCTTGGCGTCCCGCTTCGACGCCTCCAACAGCTTCGTGGCCTCGTCTTCGCTCTTCTTGAGCTGCTTCGCGAGCGTCTCGACCTGCACGTGCTTGGCGTGCAGCTGAGCCGCGAGTGCGCGTGTCTTGCGCTCGCCGTCGCTTTCAACCGACCGCATCTTGAGACGGAGAGCGGCGGCCTCCTGTCGTGCGCGCACCAGCAGCTCGTGCGTCTCGGTGCTCTGGCGCTTCTCGGTCGCGAGCAGCGCTTCAAGCACCTCCGTCTGGCCTTGGGCCACCCCCATGCGCTTCGTCTCGTCCTGGACGCGCTGTACGAGCTCAAGCCGGTTCCTCTCCGTTGCACGCTCGTGCTCGTCCAGCGTCGCGTGCAGCGTCTTGAGCTTCGCCTGAAGCTGCCGCTCCTTCTTCTCAAACCGCGTCTCGACCTCGGCTTTCGCGACTGCGAGCGCCTCGAGCTCAGCGACCGACCGTGCGAGTCGCTGGCGCAGCCGCTCGTTCTCTGTTTGCTGCAGCGTTCGACTGACGCTCTGTGTCCGGGCTGCGTCCTGTCGCAGCCTCGCAATGTCGTCTTGGAGCGCTTCCGTGCTGTCGTCTGCTCGCTTCTGCTTCTTGAGCAGTGCTGCGAGCTGCTGCTCCGTCTTGACGCTCCGGTCTCTCGCTGCAACGCTAAGCTGTGTGCGTATCTCGTCGAGCGACGCGGTGACGCGGTGCTGCTGGGTCTGAAGCGCTCGTGCGAGCTCCTGCTTCGTGTCCGAGAGCTCGTCGCGGATGTGTGCCGACGCCTGCTTGGCGTCCTGGAGCCGCTTGTCCTGGCGCTCGAGCAGCACGTTCAGTTGCGAGACGTCCTCGCGGAGCTGTGCCTGGGAGTGTTGCAGTGGCGCAACGTCGGCTCTGCGCACACTTGCGGCCGACAGGCGCTGGAGGTCGTCCGCCAGCTCGTTCTTGAGCGCTGCGAGGGCCTCGACACGCTGAGTCTGGAGCGCTTTGTCGACACCGAGCAGCTTCGCTTCGAGCTTCTCGGCCACGAACGCGATGCTCTGGTTCATGCGGCCCTCGACGTCGTGGACCTCGCGCGGCAAGCGGATGTTGAGCAAGTGCTCGACGGCTTTCAGGTCAGCGAACCCGGCTTGGGTCTGCTCCACGACGGCGAGCTTGTCCTGCAACGACGCGATTTTCTCGTCGTGCCGCGGCCGGTTCTTGAGCGCGGTCGCGAGGCTCTCGAGGTTGCTCTCGAGCGCCGTTATCTTGTCCTGGAGCGATGCGAGAGTCTTCACCTTCGATCTGGATCCTCAACAGCCAACACCGTCGTCATCTGATCAGCTCTCGACATCGTGATACATACATACGACCGCTCCCACCACACAAGACGACATGGACGTACGCGACTTCAAAGAAGTCCTGATCGACGCCTACTTTCCAGCCGAGCAGTGCGGCGCTGTGCTTCTCGAGGCGCGCGATCGCGTCCGAGCTCTCCTGCAGACTCTGGAGCACTCCTGGGACAGAGCTCATCTTGCTCGCGACCGAGTCCCGGAGCTCGCCGAACTTGTGGCTCAGTGCGGCGGTCTCGTTCGCGAGCACTGTAAAGTCCGTGCGCAGGTCGCCGATGCGCTTCTCAAACACGCTCGAGCGGGACGAGATCGAGACCTCGAGGCTACCGTATCAGCCAGAAGAAGCAGGTTAACCATCATAGTAACCGGTATGATACCGTAATTCCTCCAGTATTACTGTACCGACCGCACCTCTTCTTGATCTCGTCAAGCACGTAGTTTGGAATCTCGCCCGGCATGTCGGCTGATTGGACGCGGATCGTCGTGGCTGCGGACTTGAGTGTCTTGGCGTTCGCTGCGCGACGTACGGAGCGAGCAGCGTGCAGCTCATACTCGGCGTCGTCACGGTGGTCCGCGATTTTTCGACTACCGGTATTACCACCGGCTGGACCAGATGCCGACAATACGCGCGGACGATACGCGGCTGCGTCGTCGCCTGGGTACCGCTGGTGGTGGTGGTTCACGGCACTCGGCTGGCGGGCGAGCGGACTCACGTCGTCTGTCCGCTTCTCGCCAATCCGGCGCAGCAGCTTGAGATTCTGGTTCGTCTTCTCAATGATCGACGACAAGTCCGCCTCCCAGTCATTGTACGCTGCGCACATCTGGTGCCTTCTGGAGTTGTTGATCAAGTCCAGTTCCAAGACCGTTTGAGAGGGTCTCGCTCGCTTTCTCGTGCTCTCTTGGCCGGTTGCACAATGAAGGCTCACACCATGTTTAACAGCAAAAGCCGCAGCGAAAGAAGCCGGATTTGGCTACAAAGGCACGCGTTGGCGCAACCGCCATCTTGAAACTAGGAAAATGGACTGGAAGAAGTTACTGTATGTTCATGAGAATGCTCCATCTAGAGGTGGGTCTCGACGAGCTGTAAGTGCCCACCGCCGAGTGCGTCTCCGCTTGTCGCCCACAGCGCGCGGTAGCGAGCAAAGTGCGCCGCGACGCGCCCACGGTGCGCCTCTGAGGCGCAGTACGACATCAGCAGAAGCGGTGGCGAGGACGGTGAACCGGCTCGCTTATCGCCTTCTTCTTCTTCATTGCCATCAGACAGGAAGTAGCCGACCTGTTCACCCACCGATACGCAAGACGAGCGAGCAGGCACTCAGACACGCAGCGCCAGCTGGGTACAATACCGGTATAATACCGACGGCAAACGTACCTCCACCATGGCTTCGCGGCACTCGCTCAGCGCCACAGGGTAGTCGAGCAGCTTCGCGAGGTCGCGTTCGCTCACGATACTCGGCACCCCTGACTCGCCCGTGACGACAACAGGCGGTTTCAGTGCCTCTGTATCCCTCGCTCTTGTCTCTGCGGTGCTGTCCAGTGCCGGTTGGAGCCGAAGACTCTCGCTCGCAGCCTCACACTCGACCGTCAGACGCCGACTCATGACCACGAGGTCTCCACTCAGATCGAACTCGGCCGCAGTCTCGACGTGGTCACCTATAGCGTAGAGCGCGAGAGGCACGGGAGTGTCGTCGACCTCGAGAATGCCGCTGGCGACCACCACTTCTACCGCGAAGCTGTGGCGCCACTCGCTTGGGAGATTCGAGAAGAGCACTGCAGACTTGAGTCCGCAAAGGAGGAAGAAGACCTCCCCGAAGAACCGCTGCGATCGAGGAAGCCGAGGCAAGTGCCACATGGGACATGAGACACAGTACGGTACAAGTACAGTAGTATGAGCTGGTAATACCAGTACAAAGTGGTACTACTGAATGGTGGTTGATGCGCGCACCATTGAAGTCGCGTCAAGGCCGCTCCGCGTCTCAAAGGATCGGATTTCGGGTGGTGGCTGCGCGCACCACCACGCGCTCTCGAGCGCTCGGAACGTGGCCGTCAGCCGCCCAGTCGCGCACATTGCGCGGTGCGACGCGCGCCAGTGCGCTGCTTGGCACGGCTTGGAGCAGTACGCGACGAGCTTGCAGCGAGTGCAGCGCGCCAGCACATTGCGGTCGGCAGTCGGGAGTGCGCAGCAGTTGGCGCAGCGTCTCCGTGACGCCACCACAGACGAAGATGGCGCTGCTTGGTCCAAGATGGTGGTCATTAGCGCTCAATACAAAAATGCACTGAATGTCCAGTCCACAGTGTTTTTCATTATATAAATCAACAGCTACAACATCTACGGGATACAGTACGACGGTCGGTACGACAGACACAAAGTGCGAGCCATCACCGTCAGTCGTGGTGCGGGTGGACTGGCACTTGGAGCCCACGCTGGGCGTCCAGCTGGTGCGAGTACTCGACGAGAAACCGGTTCGAACCGACGCCAAAGACGTCGCCGTGCAGCAAGTACCGCCGCGCGCTCTTCTCGCCGCTCGCACTTAGGCGCACAGCCGTGCCGTTCGTGCTCTTGAGGTCGGTGATGTAGAATCCGTCGCCAAGGTGCGCGATGACACTGTGGCGGCCGGAGATCGACCCGTCGTCAGTGATGCAGAGCGCGTTACTCGAGCGCCGCCCGAGCGTCACCGCCGTCTTCCCGATCGTCTGGGCGACGCCAGCGAGCGGCCCGTCCGTGAAGCAGAGACGTAGGAACGGCGTGCCCGTCACGGCGTTCACGCCGACCGTGACGACTTCAAACTCCGTGTCGCCGAGCTTCACGCGGTCCGTCACGTGCAGCCGTTTCGGAATGTGCGGCTTGAGGAACACGAACGTGCCGGTCGTGCTTCCGAGGTCCTGGAGAAAGTACTCTTTCTCCATCGCGTCGTACTGGATCTGGAAGTGGAACCGGCTCACGAACGGGTCGTCCGACACGATCTGATTGCTTGTGTGGCGGCCGCCGCGTGCACCGCCGCGTGGGTTCAGCACGATCTGTCGCCCCGTCGCCCCCGCGTCGTCAGCGGCCCGTGCAGCGCTGCTGGCGTCCGGCTCGGTCTGCGTTGAGTCACGGCGCGACTTGGCGGTCGGCAGCACGTTGCGCTCGGGGGAGAGCGACGTGACGACGAGTCGGTCGAGGTCGTCGACGTCGCGGTCGACGCCAAAGTAGCCCCAGCTATGGCGCCGCTGGGAGAGGCGCGCGTGTTTGTGGTGCAATGCGCGTGTCGCGTGCAACGCGTGCAGCTGGTCAGCGACGCCCGCGACGCGGTGGCCGAAGCGCTGGAGCGGCGCGTGTAGCCGCAGCCGTCGCGAAAGCACGAGTGCAACAAACCAGACGACCGTGACAACAGCTGCGAGTGCGAACTGCGCCATTTGCTGCGAGGACGAGAGCGTGTGCGGCAGCGATGGCGGCTGCGTGGGCGGAACAACCGCCAAGTACCGCGAAGCTTCCGTGTGCACGTACGCGAGGCTCACGACTACGACCGACGAGCACGCAGTGGCGCGCAGCCAGCTCCAGCGCGCGGGCGGCTGTGGTTGTGGAGGTGGCGTCACTGAAGACGAAGACGCGGCGGAGGTGATGCCACCGCGCCTGCCGAGCGTGCGCGCTTTGCCTTTCGAGTCCGCAGCGGCGAAGGCAGCGGTCGCAGTCATGACGGCGTTCACCATTCGACGATACTGGAGGCGGCGAGTGGGCGAAGACGGCGGCGGTCGTCGAGCAGCAGGATGGCCGCAGGCTGGGAGAGCGAAAATGGGCACAAATCGGCATGAATTTCACAGTTGATTCGTGAGATGGCCACGAAAAAAGTTGCGCGACGTAGGTTGCGCGAATGAAACGGTCGGTCAAATGTGCCGCGAATGTCGCTTGACCGTCACTTTTTCGAATCGCACTTAGTCGAATTCATTTCTTCCCCACCTCCATTTTTAGATTCCTCTTCGTCAGAGTCTGGTTGGCAGCAATGGAGCTGCTGGTGCTCGTGGCCGCGCTGGCGGCAGTGTACCCGCTGCTGCTAACGGCTGCCGCCGCGCTCTTCGTGTTTAACGAACGCCGCCGGTATGCGCGTCACCACTTGCTGGCACAGAGCGACGTAGCAGACCACCGATCAGGCGAGAAGACACTCACGATAGGCATTTTCCACCCATACGCGAACGGCGGTGGGGGTGGCGAACGCGTTATGTTCTGTGCGCTTGCAGCGCTCGTGCGCCACTTCCAGCAGCGTAAGCAGCGCGACGAGGCGAATGCACGCCGCATCGAGCTCTTACTGTACGCTGGGGACGACGGGCTCTCGGCCAAGCAGCTCCTCGAGCACGCAGCCGAGCAGTTCAACCTCCCAGCGTTGCTGGAGCTCCACGTCGAGCTCTTTGTGCGCCTCGTGCCGCTCGCCGACCGCGACGTGCTCGACCCAGCGCGTTATCCGCGCTTCACGCTCTTTTGGCAGAGTGTCGCGCACGTGCGGCTCGCGCTCGCAGCGTTCGCAACGAGCGAACGGCTCGGGCTCTACCCGTGCGTCTGGGTCGACACGACTGGCTGTGCGTTTTCGTACTTAGTCGCGAGCGTGCGCTTTGGCTGTACGGTCGTCGCGTACGTGCACTACCCTATGATCTCGACCGACATGATTGCGAAAGTGCAGACCCGTGCAGCGGACTTTAACAACGACGCAGCGGTCGCGACCAGTTCCGTCCGGTCGTTCGCAAAGTTTGTCTACTACCGGCTCTTTGCAGCTGCGTACACGCTCGTGGGCAAGTACTGTACGGATGTCGTGATGGTGAACTCGACGTGGACGTTCGCGCACATCCAGCATCTCTGGGGCGGGCAGCCAGTCATCGTGTACCCTCCGTGCGGTGCCATGACCGAGTTCACGAGCTTCGACCTTGTCGAGCGCTCACCACGCGCGCTCTCGATCGCTCAGTTCCGGCCCGAGAAGAACCAGCTGCTCCAGCTCCAAGCGCTCCACGTGCTGCTCACGACGCACGCAGAGGCGATGGCGACAACGCACAAGGACTTTCAGCTCGTGCTGCTTGGGAGCTGTCGGAACGCCGACGACGAGGCGCGTGTCACAGCGCTGAAAGAACAGAGCGTCGCTCTCGGCGTCGACGCACGCGTCCGGTTTGTGGTGAACGCGAGCTACGCAGAGCTAAAGCAGCACCTCGCGACAGCGTCGATCGGGCTCCACACGATGTACAATGAGCACTTTGGGATCAGCGTCGTCGAGATGATGGCGGCCGGGCTCGTGGTCGTTGCGAACAACTCGGGTGGCCCTGCAGCCGACATTGTGCGCGACGACGATGGGTTCCTTGCGCTCACAGCCGACGAGTACGCAGCGTACATGTTCCGCATACTGGAAGCAGAGCCGCAGGACGCGCTGGCGATGCGTACGCGAGCCCGGAGCTCGTGCGGCCGCTTCTCGGACGACGCATTTGACGCGCAGTTTATTGCTGCAATGGCGACGGTACTGGAGGAGAAGGACGAGAAGGTGACGGAGCGACCGAGTGGAGAGGTGACTCGGAGCGACCGGTAGGCTTGTTGTACGTTTGGCGCTATAGGGTGTGGAACGCGAGGAAAATTGTGAAGTGAGTTGGATTGGACGCGAGTGCCATCGAGTGTGTGTGGACTTTGAGCTTCTTGCCTTGGCCTCACGGAGTGATGGTCCTTCAACCTTGGAGCCAGTGTGATTTTGACCCACACTCTACTCTAGCTCTTTGCACTCACACTGCGTGTCATACGTCGACGCGTCGACGCGCACTGTGACGCCCTGGCTCACGGGTAACACATGTCGTTTTGCACATGTCGCATGTACTCGATCTCGAAGAGTCGCGCGGCGGTTGGGTGGGGTGGTGCGTAACGGACAGGCGAAACGAACGTGGGGGAGTTGGAGACTCCCCCAAGCGCCACCAAGCGTTCATTCGCAACGAACGAGCAAGCCGACAAGCCAACTTGCCTTTGAGGAGCAAGAGCGTTGCAGAGAGAGAGCGAGACAAGGAGTCCCACACGCCGACACGAACTCGCGAAAGGAAGCATGACGGCTGCTGATGCGGGGCACCCGCGGCTCTCGTCAGCCGAGATCGTCGCTGTGACGACGGAGCTCCGACACCGACAGGCCAACCGACGCAGGAAGAAAGATGGTGGGAAAGGTGGAAAGGAGAGCCCCGATGACGCCAAGCGTGAGCTCGTGATGGAGGAGCACAAGCAGAGCATCTCGGAGCTCGTTGCGGACCTCGGGACCGACTCTACGAACGTACGTGACAGTGTATGGCTCGGTGCGAATGTGCGTGCGCCTTGTTGGTTCACGACGCTCACTGTTTGCATTGCGGCGCTTGCAGGGCATGAACCCGCTCGACGTCGACGCGCGGCTCGAGGCGGAAGGACTTAATCGGCTGTCGCCCCCCAAGCAGACGCCCGAGTACATCAAGTACTTTCGTGAGCTCACGGGGCTCTTTAGCCTCCTGCTCTGGTTCGGTGGTGCGCTCTGCATCATCATCTACATCCTCCAGGGCGACCCCAACAACCTGTACCTTGGCATCGTCCTCTTCCTCGTCGTCACGATCACAGGCACGTTCTCGTACTTCCAGAACCGCAAGTCGTCGAACCTCATGGAGTCGTTCAAGAACATGATGCCAACAGTCACGACGGTGATCCGTGAAGGCAAGTCCCAGAAGATCGACGCGACGCAGCTCGTACGTGGCGACATTGTCGTGCTCAAAGGCGGCGACAAAGTGCCAGCCGACATCCGCGTGCTCGAGTGCTCGGACGACTTCACAGTCGACAACTCGTGCCTCACTGGCGAGCCCGAACCGCTCAAGCGCATCCCGGACTGCACAGACGACAACCCGCTCGAGACGAAGAACCTGTGCTTCTTTGGCACGTTCATTCCGCAGGGCTCAGGCCGGGGCGTCGTCATCCGCGTTGGCGACAAGACGGTCATGGGCCGGATCGCCAAGCTCGCGACGTCGACTGGGGCCGCGATGACGCCGATCGCGCGTGAGATCAACCACTTCGTGCACATCATCGCAGCTGTGGCTGTGACGATCGGCATCATCTTCTTCATCATCGGTTTCATCATCAAGACCGACATCATCACGAACGTTGTCTTCATGATTGGCATCATCGTCGCGAACGTGCCCGAGGGGCTGCTCGCAACCGTGACTGTGTGTCTAAGCCTCGCAGCGAACCGCATGGCACACAAGGCGGTGCTCGTGAAGAACCTCGAGGGCGTCGAGACGCTCGGGTCCACGAGCTGCATCTGCTCGGACAAGACCGGGACGCTCACGCAGAACGTCATGACGGTCGCGAACGTTGTGTACAACAACAAGATCTTTGACGCCGAGTGCTCGATCACGCCCGTGGGGTCGTACGACGCGAAGAACGTCTCGTTCGCCGCCCTCCAGCGCTGCGCGACGCTCTGCAACAACGCGGTCTTTGACGAAGACTCCAAGTTCGACAAGGTCGTAGCAGCGGATGGCTCGCTCTCGCGCGGCAAGCTCAAGCCGTTCAAGGTGTCGTTCACCACGAGCAGCGGCATTGTGATGGACAAAGTGGCTTGGGAGACGATTGGCGACGCGTCCGAGTCGGCCATGATCAAGTTCTGCCACGATAAGCGCGACATCATCGAGTACCGTGCAGCGAACCTGAAGCTCAAGGAGATCCCGTTCAACTCGAAGAACAAGTTTCAGATCTCGATCCACAAGCAGGAGAACGACGACTCGAAGCCATCGCTGCTGGTGATGAAAGGAGCGCCAGAGCGGATCACAGCGCGGTGCACCAAGGTACTCATCGACGGCGAGGAAGTGGACCTCACAGCGGAGCGACTCGCCGAGATCGAAGACTGCCAGCTCGAGCTGTCGAAGAAAGGGATGCGCGTCCTCGGCTTTGCGCAGAAGGTCTTGGACCCGAGCGTGTACGGCGCTGGGTACGAGTACAACACGGACAACCCGAACTTCCCTCTTGGCGAGAAGGACGTGGACTACGACGCAGTACCAAAGCCGGACGCGAAGACCGAGGAGCCACTGTGTTTCATCGGGCTCATGGCGCTGATCGACCCGCCTCGCGCCGAAGTGCCGCACGCGGTCGCCAAGTGCAAGACCGCCGGCATTCGGGTGATCATGGTGACTGGGGACCACCCGATCACGGCCAAGGCAATCGCACACAAGGTCGGGATCTTGTGGGGGCAGACGTGCGAAGACATTACGGAGGAGAACCAGAAACGCGGAGTGAACCCAGGCGACCCGGGCTGGGTCGATCCAAGCACTGCGCCGGCGATCGTCGTCCCAGGGTGGACGATCAGCATGGACACGCCGGTGGAGGAGTGGGACCGCATTCTGGACCACAACCAGATCGTGTTTGCGCGCACGTCGCCCCAGCAGAAGCTAGTCATTGTCGAGAACTGCCAGCGCCGCAAGGAGATCGTAGCTGTGACTGGCGACGGCGTGAACGACTCGCCTGCGCTCAAGAAGGCGGACATTGGCATCGCCATGGGCATCATGGGCTCGGACGTGTCGAAAGAAGCCGCCGACATGATTCTGCTCGACGACAACTTTGCGTCCATTGTGAGCGGCGTTGAGGAAGGGCGGATCATCTTTGACAACCTCAAGAAGTCCATCTGCTACGCGCTCGCAGCGAACATCCCCGAGCTCATCCCGTTCTTGCTGTACGCGACGATCCGCCTGCCGCTTCCGCTCACGACAGTGCTCATGCTCTTAATCTGTCTCGGGACGGACATGATCCCAGCGATCTCCATGGCGTACGAAACCGCCGAGAACGACATCATGCT
Source organism: Globisporangium megalacanthum (assembly GCA_023334115.1). NCBI lineage: Eukaryota > Oomycota > Peronosporomycetes > Pythiales > Pythiaceae > Globisporangium > Globisporangium megalacanthum. The sequence goes on from JAASGD010000259.1 coordinate 21,901, forward strand.
GCGCTCCCCACGCAACGCCGCAGTGGACCACCTCGTGACGAAGAAGCTCGTCATGATGGCGTACGGCGTGATCGGCATCATCGAAGCAGCTGCTGGGATGATGACGTACTTGGTCGTCCTAAACGACTTTGGGTACCCCGCCAATATCCTCCCCGAGCTCGGGTACCTCGACGCATTCGGTAAGCAGGTGCTCTGGTGCAAGACCGAGAAGGGCAAGTACTGCACCGCAGGTGGGTTCTACAAAGACGCGCACGGGGTCAAGCAGCCGCTTGGGAACGTGCGGAGTCAAGACGGCAACGCCGAGTGCCAGACGACGTACGACGACGTCATCCCGGCCGGTGGGAACGTCTTCGACACGTTCGTGTTCTACGACAAGTCAGCGGACGGGAAGGTGCTCGACTGCGAGTTCCCGTTCGTGAATTTGGACTCGGACGCCAGCAAGCCCCGGACGTCGTACAACCGCTTCAACCCCGCGACGTACGGCGACTACACAGCCAAGCCCGTGGTGACGTACCAAGCGATGGCGGCCGCGCACGACAAGGGATACCGTCCGTACTACCCCATGAAGTCGCGTCGCTCGTCGTTCTTTGACCGTGAGTGGTTCGAGTACGAGACGACGAAAACGGGCCTCCCAGGCTTCGGGAGCAAGATCTCGCTCGACATCATGTACGCGCACCAGCCGTTCGGCGTCTGGGCGATCACCGACAAGGACAAGATGACGGGTGACGAGGTGTCGGCCCTTGGTGGCGCACGGGACGCGTTCGGTGGCACGAGCGTCATGCTTGTGGACGCGACCGGCACGCCGACAGCGACGCCGTTCGACCTTACCGAGCACATGTACGCGAAGGGCACGATCGTCGAGAAGGTGCTGGACGCGAATGGCACGCCGACGTGCGTTGACGCGCAGTGTCTCCTCGACTTCCACGCCGGCTTCAGTCTCCGCGATCCGTCGTCGCGCGTGTTTGTGAACATTGCGTCCCGCATGATGCAGTTCGAAGCGCTCGCGGTCGCGCAGACCGCGTTCTTTATCGCGGTGGTCGAAGTGCAGTGGGCGAACGTGATCATCTGCAAGACGCGGTACCTCTCGGTCGTGGCGCAAGGGATGATGAACAGTGTGCTCAACTTTGGGCTCATGTTCGAGTTCATGCTCTGCTCGGCGGTCGCGTACGCTGGCTTTGTGCACACGATCTTCGCGACCGAGAACTTGCGACTCGTGCACTGGTTCGTGGCGCTGCCGTTCTCGGTCTTTATCGTCGTGCTGGACGAAGCGCGCAAGTTCATGATGCGCAAGACGTCTCAGAGCGTGATCAACAAGGAGACGGGGCGGATGGTGCGGTACCCAGGTTGGCTCGAGTCGAACACGTACTACTGAGACCGAGGGGGTGGGGACGCGAGCGTAGGGAGCGCTCGGTGCGAGATGGTTACTTTTGTATATTTCTCTTGTTAACATACAACAACTCCGCATTTCCATGAGCGTGAAGAGAGAGAGAAAGGGAAGTTCACAGTGGTCACACCCTCCACCCGTGCTGAAAGTCGTTGCGCCGAGTCGCGAGTGTTGAGGTGAAGGAGGTCAGACAAGTGGCTTCAACGTCTGTGCCGGTGAGGACGGTACAGCTTGGGGACCGTGTGATGAGGTGGTACACTATTCCATTTCAAAGTGTCGAACCTACCGCTTTTTTAGCTTGAAAAATGTATGGGTCCAGTATTCGGAGCATCTGGAAATGCAGGAGAAAAAAACTTTTCGATATCCGTTTTCAAAGGTGCGGATCCCCTATCCAGCAACACGTTCTGATACAATTTCCACGAGCAGTGCAGGCTAAGAGGCACGCACGGTACTTGCATTCTCGCTCACAGGTTCTTTACTGCCCCAAAAGGTGTCTGGCCTCGTTCTGTTTTTGACTTGGTCAGATAATCAGAGGCGTGCGCCTCACATAACACAAGAGCGAGCACGCAAGACGACAGCCAGCGGGCTCCAAGCGACAAGAGCTCCGCTCTCCTCCTCTCATCATCTCGCCAGCATGCCCATGTCCGCGAAAGAAGTCGAGGCGGGGCTGTCGCTGCTGCATATGATGCAGCCGCCGTCCTCCGAGGTCAGTAGCCGCTCCTCCGTGCGTGTGCGTGTGCGCGCGCTGCTGCGAACGTCCTGACCGTCATCCTCGTCGTGTTGCCTGCAACGTCTTCTCTTCCTCTCGACGCCACGCTCAAAAAAGGTCCGACAGGAGGAAGAGCTTGGCGTCCATGCGTCGCTGCTGCGCGTTGTTGCGAGCCAAGCGGACGCGCTGGCGCTCACGAGTGCGACCGCTAAGAGTGGAGAGAGCGACAGCGGCAGCGGCCATCAGCGCTCAGGGCCGCAGCTCTCGTCGATCTTACGCGACATGGGCCTCGAGGAGCTGCGCGCGCACTTTAACAAGCCAATCGTCGACGTCGCAAAGGAGTTTGGGATCTGCACCACGTTCCTCAAGAAGATCTGCCGCCGTTCCGGCATCAAGCGCTGGCCGCACCGCCAGATCCGCTCGCTCTCGCGCACAATCCAGATGCTGCAGCAGGAAGAGGCGAGCGCTGTGACGCCGCAGGAGCGTGCGAAAGTCGCGCTCCAGATCGCGCAGCTGGAAGCCAAGAAGCGTGCGGTGATTGAGAACCCGGACGCGAACAGCAAGCTCAAGCGCGTGAAGAAGGGAAGCAACGGTGGCGCCAAGCACCGGAGCAACAACGGTACCAAGAGCAGCAGCACTAGCAGTGGCAGCGGCGGCGATGTCGACATGGAAGCGTATGACGAGGACCTCGACGACGATGAGGACGATGGTGGCAGCGGTGACGCACTGCGACTGCCGCAAACGGTTGATGGGCAGCCGGAAATAGCTCTCAGATCCGGCGTGGGATCGCTGACTGGCATCCCGATGCCACTATACGAGGCGCCAGTGCCACTTACCGTCGTTAGTGAGAGCGCAGCTGGAGCTGCTGCGTCAGCGTCGTTCGCTAGCCCACTGAGCGCGAACACGCCGACCACCAGTGCGCTGAAAGTGCCACGCGCGGCCGCTGCGTTGACGAGTGCGGACGGCGCTGAGAGCGAAGGTGGGAGCCACCGGATGTCGCCGAGCAACCGGAAGCTGCTGTTCCCGCCAAACAAACTGTGCGATGCGGAGAAGCGGCTCCGGAGCTCGTCGATCGGGTCGCTGCAGGACGAGAACGAGCAGCCGCCGCACGCTGCCCTGCTGGAGGTCTCGATATGAGGGCGACGTGGGGTTGGCGCTCGCAAGGAAGTCGTTCGCTAGCTTTCGTACGGAAACGAGGACGAGGTCGTGTGGTGAAAGGTGTGTAGGTGTGTGTGTGCATGACAGGGTGTGATCCAAAGTGAAGGGATCCAAAACTGTCGTTTTGCGTGTCAAAAGAGCAGCGAATCACAAATTGTGGATCCATTGTGGCTATATCAGCAATAATTCTACCTGTCGTGTATATAAAATGCATTCTCAGGTCTGTTATTGTAAAAATCTGATACTGTATCCAAATGTCATTGTTTCGAGGTGTCATTCTTTCCATTTTTGACAACTGAAGTTGCAGGTCTCACCACATCACATCACACTTGCGTCACGGGATGAGTGTTCATGAACCACACTTCTCGACTGCCGCCCTCGACGTACCATGGCATCGGCACCTCCGCTTGTTGTGCCCGTGATCTCCTTTAAGGCGGGACTGGCGACGGCCATTGAGCAACGGCTGCTGGCCGCGGCGCCGTCGTCGTCTCCAGCAGCCGCTCGTCTGCGCGCCGGCAGCCTGCAGCTCGTCGAGGTGCCCGTGCCGCCGCCCGCCGTCGGTGTCGACGCATCAGAGCCCACGCTGCTCTGGTCGCTCACGTCGCAACAAGAGCAGGCGCTTGTAGACGCTGTGGTGGTGGTGGCGGACGCGCATCATGGCGCGCCGCTGCTGCTCACGCCCGAGCGCTGCCTGCCGCGCGAACAACAGCACTTGCTCCGCCACGTGCGCTGGGTACAGGGAACATACGCTGGCGTGGACGCGTACCTGAAGCTGTTGCCCGCTTCGCCAGCCAAGAGAGAGAGTGCAGACGACGCAGAGCAGATACCACCGCCGTCGTTCACCGTCACACGCGCAGGAGGCATCCAGGGCATGGCGCAGTTCGTCTTCGGGTGCGTGTTTGCGTGGTGTTGAGGCAGCTCAACGTGCCGCATGCAGTTGTTTGTGAGCTCTGATACCCTAGCTGTGTGGCTACTGGTGCCTCAGGTGGGTTATTACACTCGAACGCAAGTTTCTCGAGGCGGCCGCGTTCCAGACGCAGCGCTACTATGCACAGACCGAGCTGAGCTACCGCTCGTTCCGGTCGCTCACGGTCGGCGTGCTGGGCTTTGGTGCGATCGGCCAGGCGATCGGGCAGCTGTTCAAGGACGCGGGCTTCCAGGTCACGGGCTTCAAGCGCCGCCGCCTAGAAGCCGACGCTGGTGAGCGTGTGGCGCTCGAACGGTGTGCGCACCGCATCTCGAACGACCTTGAGGACGTGCTCGTGACGTCAGATTACGTCGTGAGCATCCTGCCGAGCACGCCAGCGACACGGTACTTGCTCACAGAAGAGACGCTGGCGGTGTGCGCTGAGAAGAAGCCCGTTTTCATCAACGTCGGCCGCGGAGACGTCGTGTCCGAGCAGACACTGGTCCGTGCCCTGGCGCTTGGGTACCTCTCGACCGCTGTGCTGGACGTGTTTGAGACGGAGCCGCTGCCGCTCGAGAGCGCACTCTGGACGCACCCGCGTGTGCACATCACGCCGCACGTGGCGGCCAAGTGCTTTGTGGAGGACGTGGCCGACACGTTCGCCACCAACCTCGACCTGTACTTTGCGGTCAAGCCCATGAACTACGTCGTGGACTGGGCGAGCGGCTACTAAAGTAGGTACCCGTGTGGTAATACAGTACCCTGTGCTCCAGCGTCATTCGTGTATTACGTAATCAAGACGGCCGCAATGGCGCTACTCGCGTCTTCCTCGTCTCGCACTCGCTCCGAGCTTAAAGCCGCGCGGCCGAGCTGCTCTTCGTGATGTCCACAATGAGCTTGCCAATATTCTTGCGCTCGTACATGTAGTCAATCGCGTTCGGGACGTCCTCGAGTCCGTAAAAGTTCGACGGGTCGACGCCAGCGTTCAGAAGCCCGCGCTGGACGAGGATCGAGAGCTTCTTCGTGTGCTTCTGCGACTCGCTAAAGTAGTCGTTGAGGAAGAAGCCGCGCACGGACGCCGACTTGGCGAGGAGCTTGGACGGCAGCGGCGTCGTCGCTTTCGTCGCCTTGTGCTTCCACGACGACGAGTCCTGGTACCCGGCGATCGCGCCAATCACAATGATGCGGCCTTTGCGCGCAATGTTGTTGACGCACGTCTCAAACATGTCGCCACCGACACTCTCAAAGACAAGGTCGACGCCCTTGGGGTACTCCTTCTTGAGCACGTCAAACACGTTCTCTTCGCGGTAGTTGATTGGCCGGTCGCACCCAATCGACTTGAGGTACTCGACCTTGTCCGCTGAGCTGCACGTCCCAATCACGTGGTTGCCAGCGAGCTTCGCGAGCTGCACAGCGAATTGGCCAGTCGCACCAGCTGCTGCCGTAATCAGCACGGTCTCACCGTGCGTCATCTGTCCGACGTGCTCGAGGGCGAGCGACGCCGTGAGCCCGCACACTGTGATTGGCAGCGTCGCTGGCACGGCCGCTGGGACCTTGATCAGCACCCGCTCCTTCGCAATGATGTGCTCTGCGAACGCGCCGTACGCTGTTGAGCGGCATCCGAGCGACAGATGAGTGATGGGATGTTTACGTCATCAACACTGGACACGCTACGCGGGACGTACACATGGAGGCGACCGCGTCACCCTTCTTGAGGGTCTTCACGCCCGGACCGACCTCCGTAACGATACCGACTAATAAACAAACGTTTGCATATGTGAGTATCCATACGAGCAAGAGAGCGACCACCTGGCGTTATGTACGCACCGGCTTCAAAGCCGCAGTCGAAAGGCGGCTGCACGCCTGGCAGGTACGCGCCGTTCGTGTAGTTGATGTCCGAGGCGTTGATCCCGACGTACTTGACCTGCACGAGCACCTCGCCGCTCTTGAGCGCGCGGGGCGTGAAGCTCACGATCTCCGTGCACTCGCGAAAGTTCGTCGACAGCTTCTTGCACACGATCTTGCGCGACGTCATTGGAGAGGATTTGGTTGAGGACTGGAGGCGAAGAGGAAGAGGCTTGCGCTGGTGGCTGCGAATTGAGGAGTGCTTGGGCAAGTGGTTTTACAGCTTTTTCGCTATTTCTGTTTACGAAGCCGTTTTTGCACGTTGAACTGACGAAACGGTAGACTGCGACAGTGAAGAAAATGAGGTACGGTAAAACACCGCTTATAACGGAGCCTGATAAACAACACACCACAGTGTCACTCGAAGAACATAAAAATGCAAAAACAGGGATTTTGCAAGGCGGAATTACTCACTCAGATTCCAATACTAAATCGTCATCCGAGTCGACAGCGTCGCCAGCCAGACGCATGAGCTCGAGAGCTGCAACAAGCTCGTCGTCAATCGCCTCCTC
>JAASGD010000260.1:0-28455 GCA_023334115.1 Globisporangium megalacanthum
GATTTGCACGCAAGAGACTTTTACCTGCCAAGACTTATCGCCACTCATCTTCTTTGATGAGACAGAAAAGGACTTGGGCGGGATTGACTGGTCAACAGCCCATACAACATTTCGTACGCGAGAAAAGCGGTTGATAAAGCGTGTTGCGGACATTGCTGGTTTCATTTCTCTAATAAAGGTCTTATTCTGTAGAATACAGAATAGGGTACTAGAGGGGTTAACACCAAGTCTCTGTAAGAACGGGTCATTACCCATTGGTGTGCCCATTTCAGTGGGGATTAAAGGGGGACGTAAGTCCGGAACTTGTGCGATTCGCTTCAAACTTACAGGAAACAATATATCGATAGCGAGTTAGGAAAGTTTGAGCTTGATACCGAGATATGGTAGAATATGCTAACCATATGGATAAATTTTTCAGCCAATCCTTGACGAGATATCGTTATTTTTAGCCAATCACACTGCATGTTCGAGTTTGGACGATTCCGACACGAATTTTATCGGAATGGATTCCAAAATTCTATTGATTTTAATCCAGAGAGATCCCAGTGTCTAGTACCGCACTCATTCATTCGACGTTAACTATGATCACACGACGGGCGTTATCGTTGCTCTTTTGCCACAGCGAAAATTGATAAGGTTTTCTTGGAGTGAATGCTTCTCGGAGAAGGTTGGTAAAGTTTCATCGCTGCGAATGCTTCTGAAAGAAAACGCAACCTCTACTCGCCACTCATTCCGCATTCGTTTTTGCTCCCTCATTTCAGAATTCGCAGGGTCAGAAGCAATCAGCGCACAGTCAGAAACATTCACGCCGACGTCATGACGTCGGATGACAGCGATTTCGAGCCCTCCGAATCGAGCCAGCACACCGACACGAGAAGTTCAAGGACGGACAAACGCGCAGGACGCGAGAGCGATGTCATGGGTAAGATCTTTGTCCATTGGTGTGTATGATCGTGCGTTTGCGAGTGTGAATCTCACTTCTCGTGTGTGCGTTTGCTGTGGTGCATGATGAGCGATGCCATCCGGACGCTCGCCATGCATAGGTCAAAGTAGGCATCATGCGAAGAAGGCAAAAAAAAGAACTCGGGTACTTTCGCATGCGAGTATGTGCCGTCGTGATTAGTGTACCGGAAGTGCTAAGCATACGTGTGTGCGACGTATGGGCTCGCTACAAACAGCTCGAGCCAGGCGACTTGTGATGAAAGGCACAGAGGGAAATTCGGACGGTTCAGGTGTGTTATTGAGACAAAGCCAGACGATGAGCTTGCCGTAGTGCGTGTCTCTGGCATCATGTCGTGCGTGCATTTGCTATCACATGTGGTTTTGATTCAGGATGTGATACGGCAGGTGGGGCTCGGGGAATGCCGGAAAGTGGGGGTGACAACAGACTCAGACGTCTCTGCTATGATTGTGCATGTGTTGGAGAGGTTGTGGCAGATGTGGAGCTGACCGCGCGCAGTGTATGTTCTCATGTGCTGACGACTATGTGGTACAACTGTACTCGTCTGTGTTGTAATGCTATTAAAACAAAGAGTGACCCTCAAAGAGCGCCAAGGTGCTTTGGAAGACAAGAGGAAGGCAGTGGGGGCGACAGTGGTACACATGAACCACTGTAACGACGAAAAACTGGAGTCGTAATCGGAGCACTTTCTGACGCTTTCTTGTGTGCGTGAGTGTGTTTTGGTCAGCCATCCTCTAGCGCAGAAAGAACACGCTTGGCAGGTACAGGCCTCCACTATCAAGCTCCGAGTCCGACCAAGAGGCAGCCAAAGACAACCCCGTTCCAAGGCGACGGACGTCTTCTTCATGGAAGGATCGCGTTGCCATTGTCCGAGCAACGAATCCCGTCGAGAACACCCTGCCTCTGTTCCGGGAGCGTGAGTATGCGACGTGGAGTGGCGTTTAAGGCGAAGTTACAAAGTACGAGGAAGCACTATGACCTCTTCCGGATCCGCTCGTCAAAACTGACATCCATGCACAACACGTACGCAGTTCCCTACCACTTCTACACGTCATTAGCGTTGCTCGCGTTGCTTATGTTGCTTTGCCACTGTGCCGTCGTTGCTTTGTGTCTCGTTGCGTTCATAGCAAGCCGAACGTGACCCGAGTGCCGATGGAGTTCATGCGCGCCTTCATTGATTTCTTTTGCACCCACGGGTGCTATCACAAGTCGCGCAGCAATGGAGAACGTCAGCATCCTTCGCGGTACCAATGATGCGCCGCTCGCTATACAGCTGTCGTGAAGAACCTCGGCGCGAGCACGCGAGAGTCGATGTGGAGAATCGTCATTACCAGACAGGTATGTATGGCCGTGGTCTCCTCTGTTGACATCTCGAACTTGACAGGTGTGTTACTGTTGCTGGGCAGACCCCGACACACAACCATCTCACAACACCGCGATCGCAAACCCGTACCCTGAATCGGAGACACTCTCGGCTTCAGTGGACGTAATCAACGACGTGGTGTGCATGGTTGACACCCAGACGCCGACGAAGGCGATCGCGCCGTTCATGTCGGACGAACTTGGTGAGATGGCGTAGCGTGTTGTGTGATTGCAAACACCACACCAAACCTGTTCTGACAAGTGGTATTGCAGAGACAAGTATCTCGACGCAGCAAGTCCGCAATCTCTTGCGGCGAATGAATGGTACCAACAGCCCGGAGTCCAAGCTCAAGACAGTACTAGATGAGTCCGTGCAAGCTCCGGGGAACGAGGCAATCTTGATTCAAGACCATGTCGATACTACCATCGGTCTCGTCCTGCAGTCAGCTGCACAGAAAGCGTGCTTTGGCGAGTGGGGCGACCCGCTAGTGATGGACTGGACGCACTCAACCAACAATATCGGCTTCCATTTGGGTGCGTCACTTTTAGCAACGGAAGGTACAGGCAACGTTATCGCTCACATCCACTTGCCATGCATCATGTGCTTTGCGTCTTCAGGCAGCCTGGTTGTGACGTCTCCAACTGACCGCAGTGTTGCTGTGTTCAACTTTCTTGCTGCAAACCAAAAGTTGGCCACCACGCGCGCGATTCTGACGTTCTTCAAAGCGAAGAACGCACAGTGGCGGCAGATTCGCTCTGTCGTCATCGATAAGAACTTTGTCAAGTGGATGGTCCTGGAGGAGGCGTTTCCAGACGCCAATGGCCTCCTCTGCCTGTTCCATACCATCAGCTACTGGACGAAACTGGTGCAGCGGCCCAAGTACGACGTCGACGTAACCCAGCGCGATGTCGTGATGAACTTCATCTCACAGATGATCTACGCGTGAGTTACAACCTCATCAAGTGCGGAATCTGTCACCGGGTAGGCCTCTGTCTAATTATGCTGATGTCATGAACAGATCGTGTCAGGTCGAGTACACCCGGATTTACGCAGACTTCTCTGCCTACTGCGAACGCGAGTGTCCAAATATCGCAGCGTACTTCGACTCCAACTGGGCGGGATGCGCGGACATGTGGGCGAATCATCAGCGCAACTTCTTCTAACATGGCGGCAACACGACGACCAACCGAATTGAAGCACATTGGAACCAGTTGAAGCTTTTACCGGTCGAACCCTCACCATCGACAAGTCTGTGACTGGTGTCCTGCAACACCAAGTCGCCGTGTTTCGACAGCTGGAGCACATGTTTCAGCACCTATCGTCAATGTCACGCGGTCTCACGGGCATAATACCTTTCCTGAACCGCGTGTCTGGGTTGATAAACAACTACACCCTCAAGAAACTCATGCAGCAGTACGACCTCTCCGTCGTGCGCCTTGAAGACGCGAAGCTGGAACAGCCCGGACCGCAGCGAGAGCTGGAATTGGGAGGTGCGCGCGCACACCCAACGGTTCGTATGCAACGACATAGAGTGGGAGTGTACATGCGCGTTTCACGTGTCAACGAAACTTCCCTGCTAGCACATCATGCTCGTGCGCGAATCGACCACGGCTTCGACCAGCTTACAAGACTGACGATGGCGGCGTGTTGATCTTTGGGTCATGCTGCGGTGCTGTCACCAGTGGTGATGGAGTCTATGGCTTCCATCCGACGCGCCGTCAGCGCCGTGCAGTTGAGTAGAGGTGCTGTTTCCGTTGCCGGCGTTGCTGTGTGTGAAGCAACAGATGATCGCGAGAAAGCAACGGGCGAGAGCGGCAACGCTAACAAGGTCGTCGACACAGCGCCGGATCCGTCTCCGGTTGAGCTAAGCGGAGTCGAGTTCGAAGGAGGATATATTGGGGCTGTCGAAGGTAGTGCCATCTGGCCGGTTTAGTTGAACTCGCAAGGTCGCCGGCGAGCACACTTCGTGCGGCTGAAGCGTCGCGAACGCGGGGGCCTGGTGGTGATCTCGTCCACAGAGAAGTATTGACATGCAGAGCGCATGCTGCAGCCGCTAATGCAGAAGCTCGCGAACCTCTTGACAGCTCGATTCTGGAGCGAGGTTCGCAAGTGGGAGAAGATCGTGGATCCGAGACTACCGGCGCGCCTGCGGTTGCTGATCTGTACAACTCCGCGAGCGATGCGAGTGTAGACTTAGACCATGAGTAGAGCGCGACCAAGACGGATATCGGCGCACAACATGAATCTATTGTCGAGGTCGACTTGGGCGGCACCACCATCGAACTCGGCGATGTCCTCGCTGCTCAAGCTACATTCGATACGCACCCGCGGTACCTGTCGTATCCGTCGGCTTCCCAGGTCTCGCCTTCTGACCTGGAAGTCTCTGAAGCGTCGCAGCAGATCATAGCGGCCGGTGAAGAACCGTATGTAACGCGTTCTGAGTTGGACGCCTTGGCCAAGAACGAAGTCGAATCGGCGGCGACTGCGCTTTTGTCCAGCCACACGCTTGGCGAGCGCGCTGAACCCGAAACAGAGAACATCATACCGGCTCAAAACGTTGATCATGTGAACTTGCCACCACCAACCCCCCGAAAGCGACACGGAAGCGACTGACTCAGGCGAAGACTACGAAGTTAAACCGGCTGGCGGTAGTGGAGATGCCCAGGAACGTGCCTGTCAGTGAAACAGACACGGTGACTTAGGCTCTTCCAACAGCAGACGTCAAGTCTGTGAATGCAATAGTGGACGCGTATCCGCTCGCGTTCACAGAAAGCTTCCTACGTAGCCGGACAGTGCGCTCGAAGCGCGCTCAGATTCTTGCAGCAGAGTATGGGTACAACTACGTGTTGCCGAGAGCATTAGTCATGAAGCTCTAGTCTGCGGTGGCCGAAGAGATCAAGAACAAAGAGCGAGCCGATCGCTTGCTGAAACGGCGCGCGGAAAATCCGGCGAGTACAGCGGCGCACACGACGTTTCGCGGATCGAGACGACGTGAGTGAAGGACCGGACGGTGCAACAGACGACCTCTTGATCAGCCTGTCGCCAGACTTGCCGCGGTTCTCTCGGTGCGTGTTCATCACCGTGTTGCTTTACCAGTGTTGCTGTTGCGTTTGCGATGTTTCTCTACCGTTGCTCTTCTAACACGGTGCTCCGGCATCGCAGCTCGTTCGTTCACAGCCTGGCAAACTTCCACGATGTCAAGCGAGACTGCGACCTGTGGGAGAGTGGCTGTGCTTGTCTTCAGACATGCGTCTCGCTGTCTACCAAGCTCAGTCGTCATGTCCGTGTCGAGCTCTTCTTCACAGAGACCTTGAGCGAGTTTGCGTCGCCAGTAACACTACGGAAGAAGAACGAGCAGATGGCTGCAGAAGTGCTGGCCAAGTATACCAGCTCGACACTTCGGACGCAGTTCAAGCTTCTCTTCGGGTCAGCGTCGTTCTACTTTCGCGAGATCCTCGGAAACGCCACCTGCGACGCTATGCTGAACGACTTCGTGGTGAACGTCTGATGTCGCCACATCTGCGACGTCACAAAAACACAGTGATGCTCAGCTCGCACGCTTTGCGGGTGAGCCACCACCAGGCCCGGAAGCACCAAGGTTCCCCTGCGCCAAACGAGGAGGTGGGGACGACGTCGATGTCGATCTGCCGCAGGTGTCGCGTCCATCGCGGATACTAACTTCGTTGTGATAACGGTACACCAGCTCGGGGTGCACTGGGGAGCTCTCGTCGCCACATCAACTTCCCAACATCGATTTCGTGCAACTTTTACAAGTCATTGGTCCAGACGATATACAAGACCGAGATGGAGGAGATTTGGTCAAGGAAAGTGCTTTCATACCTCCAGAAGTGGCACGAGGACTGCAACCTGACGACTCCGTTCCCCAATGTCTAAAAGACTTGAGTCACACGGCCCGTTCAAACTGACGGCAACTCGTGCGGACTCCATACGATTGCGTTCGTGTATTTGTGACTGGTGGACATCAACGATCGGCGATCAGCGCACTAGTCGGGCCGAGGAGGTGAGATTCACTTTCAATCTAGCCTTAAACGAGACAATCGGGTAAGGATAGGCAGCTTTGGTACCAGCTGACCGTATTGAAAGTATCAGTACCAAGCGACGGAGCACAAATAATAGCGGACTCAGGGTGCGTTTAACTTGACTAACGTATTCAGGACGACAGTTCGGGGTATGAAAGAGGGAGGAGCGACCGAACCCGAGCTGGCAGAGGCGCGCGCGCGTGGCGGCGACGACGCAAGGACTGTCCCGCCGGACAGGGCGACAAGCGCAGCAACACAAGACAGTGAGATGGAAGAGAGCAAGACGCAGGCCGAGGAGGGCGGGACGCCTGACAGTAACGCTGCCCGGGACCACAAGACAGCCATAAGCGAGAGAGGGGAAGAAGGCGGACTACCCTAGCTGAGCGAGAACGGGGACAACGGCGACGGAGGGACAACCGGCGAGAATGACGAACCGGCGGCGGCGAAGAGCAAGAAGCCAACCAAGGAACCTCTCAACCAACCAGAACGCTTTGAGGCCCTGCTCAAGAAACGAGACAGTGCAGCAAGTAGAGGGGACATGGCGGGGCGCCAAATGAGTTCCGAGATTTTCGCGACAGTGTACGAGCGAATGGACATCGGGACCAAGACCTACAAGGCAGACTCTGGCTACCCGAAGCTGACGATCGAGAAACAAGAAAGGATCGCAACGCTGTTTGCGAGCTTCGTAGCGGGAGAACACGCTAGTTTCCGAGCATGGGAACAACTGCTGCAGGAGGTGGCCCGATTGCTGCACCAGTCATCATGGAGCATGCTCCATATCCTCGCGTCGATGAGCGACCGCCCCAAGCTCGGCAAAAATGGCGCGACAGGACTGTGGACGCGCAACAACCGGGCTCAAACCGGGGAGGAAGCACCTGGAGTGGACGCCTACTTCATCTGCGCCGTGGACAAGTACACAGAGGAAAAACGGCAGGAGGTCGTGCAACACTGCATCAAGCAGTTCGCGCTAGCGATCGAGTCACGCCTACCAAGAGACCTCCTGTGGGAAATCATGAAGGGAATCGTGGAAGGCGCGACTGTGATCAGATGTCTGCCGCAGTTTCTGCGGCGGGTATGCACGGGAGACAACCTGATCCGTTTCCAGCTGCTGATCAAAGCGCAGGCCGAAGGCCATCTGAGCGCACGACTCAACGGTAATACCCCAATGTATGCCAACCACCAGACTACCAAGAGCATAGTGGACACAATCATGCTGGCGGCGAGACAACGGCGTGAAGAGGACGGGCGACTGGTGAACATGCTACGGGCGGTCAAGCGGGTGGAATTCCACGCAGATACCCACTCGCTGAACTTCTTCTTCTTCACGCGCGAAGAGGCAGCTCAATGGGATGGTCAAGACGTCCTGTTTCGGCGTCAACGCATCAAGCTGGTGGACGTGAACAGGGCGCGGACGGCACAAGATAAGACCACAGCATCGAAGAACCCATGGATCAGACAGGTCGGACTGGACGGATCGAAGAACAGCACCAACAAGTTTCAGTACCGTGTTCACCTCCTCAACATCTCCATTTTCCTGGACGTGGGCCATATCCTCGCCATCCTGAGAGAGCAACTCGGGGGAGCCGAGATGACGGCTTACTCGGTCGACACGCCGGGCCCCCAATCGGAGCACTCCCAGCACCGGGAGCTTCAATTCAGCTCCAGCGACTGTCCAGCCGGACTAGAAGGGGTACGCCGGATTTTCTGCCAACTCACCTGATCCTGGTACACCACGTATCGACGCACTGACAGCCGCCGTGCCTGGTCTGTGGGACCTCTGGACACCTGGCGCGCGCGTGCAACGTGCCAGCAGAGGCTCTCAAGACGAAAAACTGCATCACTTTCACGACGGCCGACTTGCTCAAGTCAGTGAAGAAGCCCGAAACGTTCAGCAGCGGAGCGGAGATGCAAGCGGCTTTCACCTCAACAGCTAAGCCACAGGCAGCGGAAGTGGAGCCCACCACGGAAGCGAAGGAGCACGCTGACAGCGAACAGAAACAACAACAACAGCAGGCGAAAGGCCCGACCCCAGAGCAGACGCCGCGAGGCGGAGCAGCAAGACGAGTGGAAGGTAGTACAAAAAGAAAAGAACAAAGAAGAGAATGCCAAAAAAGCAAAAAAGAAGAGCAAGAGGCCAAAGGCCCAGCCCCAAAGAGTAGCGTGGGCACGAAGTCAAGCCCGATTGACGTAGGAGGTGTAGAGAGCGATGAGGACAGCGACGATGGAGATCACGAAGACACGGAGCACACGGAAGCGACGGTGCCAGGAGGAATGGTAACGACCGACGACATCATGTGGTCAAAACGAGTACTCAAGTGGCGTAACGAGTTCCAGAAACAGCAGATCCGGGCATCGGATGTGTCAAGAGGACTCATTGAGGCAGCAGCAGCTCACGAAATGGAACGCGACGAGTACGAGTCAACAACCCAGATGGTGGAGGCCATTGGATGGTGTGGGAACCCGATACCGGCGACCGGCAACTGACAGTTCTACGCAATGGCGGAAGCAGCGCTGCAAATCAGTATCGAGTCAGTGACGGATAGCGACCGCCTAGTAGCTCTTACAACGACGATCAAGCAGGCTATCCGAGCAGGTGCAATGCTAAACTTCGAGGAAGAGTTCCCGTACTCAGCGCGGCGCGCTTCTGGACACTTTGCACCGAGAGCAAGAGGACACGACGACTGAGGACACGAAGGCCGAAACGCAGGCCTACTTCGCAGATATTGCGACAGGTCCGTCGGGAAGAGCTGACTTCGTCCCCAGATATCTCTGGGGTAGGGCCGAAACGCTCCTCATGGCAGCCAAGGCCCTCAGTACAAAGATCTACGTTTTGAGGGCGGCCGCAGGACAAGGATTCAGCTGCACAATGTTCAAACCGACCACCAAGACCGTCAACGGAGCTACCAGGTCAGCGGCCGTGGAACTAGCGATGGGCCCATCCGAATGGGTGAAAGCTGTCAGGAATGAACGACAACTTGCGATCGCCACGGGAGACCTGTTTCCGATGGTCTTGGGGTACCACGATCGTCACTACAGTAGTGTGGTCTTCAAGCGAACGGATCCAGAGCAAGAAGCGAAACGACCAACTTTTCTGCAAGCAACGGTGAGCGCAGCGCGACAGGCAGCAGCGCCACATAAGCAGCGCAACTCGGAGCAAAGGACCGAGACCCCACCGGACGACCACGAGGTACGGCGCAATCTGAGCGAAGAATTCGAAGACGCATGAGAGGAGGACAGGGACGAGGACTGTGCACTGGTCAGCATCAACAACCGAAGCCCAGATTACGACTGGGAGGCAGGGGAACGTCCATGGACGACGACAACGACAGTGTACGGTCGGAAGACATTCTGACAGCAATCGGGCACCCGGCAGTGGCACACGACGAGAAGAAGTAACTCGCGGCAATTCTGGAAGTCCACTTGGGGAGGAGGAAAGAACTAACGACATTCCTGATCAGTGGTCTTGACCGGTTGCCGACAGCCGGCCACACGTGGCTACGTGAAGCGGATTTAGGCGACGCCGAGCTCAGCACCGCAGCACAAAAAAGTACCAGACGTCCGCAGGGCTATTCCGCCAGTGGCAGCGCTCACTACGCAACGATCCTGAGGAGAAACAGGCACCGGAAGGACCCAGTCAAGACAGCGGAAGTGGCTCGGGATCGTTGTGGACGTAGACGGGCTCTTCAGGCGCGCTGGAACCCCACACCGACAAGCGAGGACGGGAAGACACGCCAAACGACCGAACGAACGTCGACCACGAAGTCATCAACCCGCACAACGTAGCAGTGGCGTGGAAGAAAACAAAGGCGCTACGGCAGCTGCAACAAGACGGCGAGACAGTTCAGGCGCGGAGACAGCAAGCGGTGCAATGGCAACAAGAGTGGAATGCACGCCAGCCGGCGTGGCAAGCTGTTTACTCGCTGACGTTCCCAACCTTTGACAGCAGCCAGGAGGTATGGTCGAAGGCAGCACTAGCTGCAGCGGCCACGCTCTTTAGATGGATGAAGGAGTCAACGGGTCCACACTTCGTGCTCAACCACCTGCGAGATCCCATCATCGCAGACCTAACGTACCGTTGGCGGCGCAAGTTGACAGTGTTGAAACTAGACAAGCTCCGGCTGACAACCACGGATGAAGAAATCAAGCGGCTGGTCGTTAACTGGACGGAGCGCAGGGAGCGAGCCCCAACGGCTCCGATGGAGACGACCATACTCTACGCAAGAGAGGAGTGGTCGACGCTGAGGACGAGAAAGTTTGGGGGAGCAAGCTGCTCGCGTTATGCGCGGGATCCAAACGACAAGAACTCGGACGCCTCCTGTTGTGCGCGACGGTGTACTGGGAGGAGATTAAAGCACTGACAGGCCGGAGCGGGGCTGCACCAACAAAGCCGGACGAGCTCCTGCAGGGACTGCACCAGGCAACAGAACTAAAGAAGCAGCTCGGCCCGGCACTCGCAGACTTGCGCGGCGGAGGCTACTGGTCGGCGCTAGCGATTTTCTTACTCGCCTACAGCCACCAGAAGAAGACGACAAGATGGCGGAACGTGAGTACTAAGGGCACCGAGACGTCAAGCCGGCAGGCGAACGGACACGCCCACGCGGATCTGTTCCACTCACTGCACGAGCTACATCGACAGTTGCGATCTACCACCACACAGCAACGGCCGCGACATCGTGAGGCGAGAGCGTTGACGCTGCTCACGCAGAACGTGCGCGGCTTCAAGAGAAACGAGCGAAGTCACTGGATTGAAGCATGGAGAGGAGAAGAGAAGCGAAAGCAGAGCGATATCATCATGCTACAAGAGACCCATGTATTCACGGAAGCAGAGGCGCGCAAACTGAATGCAATGTGGAATCGAGTGTGGGGGATCGCGGATGAGGAGCGCCAGACGACATACTGGGGGCTAGCCGCTGAGAAGTCGGCAGGGGTGGCGATCATGGTCAACCCGAGAACGACAGCAATAGTGAAGGCTCATGACGAAGAAAGCTGGACGGAGCGACAAGTAGCCATCAAGATCGACAAGATGCTAGTGGTGAATGTATACGCCCCCAACACGCGGCGAGAATGAGAACTGCTCTTTCAAGGACTCAGCAAACAATTCGCAGGAAGGGCGGATGCTCTGATAATGGGCGGCGACTTCAATTGCGTGCTGAATGTCCGACGCGACCGATGGCGACATGAGGCGAGCAAGCAGCAGTCGGAAAGCCCGGCGCTCGAGGCACTGTGCGCAAGGCTGAACCTGACGACGCACTAGAACTCGCCACAAGAGAGAACAACTCAACAAGGGAACCCCACAACCACTTCACCTGCTGGACGGCGAAGAGTGCGAGCCGAATCGACCGCTTCTACGTGCGGCAGACATCTGCAGCCAAGTTCAAAGCAAACTCGTGGACAAGCCTAAGCGGCACTCGGATCTCCAGGCTGTGCTACTCACGCTTAAGCAGGCGGAACGGCACTGGCAAGGTCAACGACAAGCACGACTGCAATATCCTGTGAGAGCAGTGCAGCCCAGTTTAGTCGTGGAACAATTGCAACATCATGGTACGAAGCTATGGGCCGGAGTACCAGTGAAGGAGCGACACACCTGGGAAGACGGCAGCGAACGAATCAAGGACGAGATCGGACGCCGAGCAAGGGCAGAGAAACAGCGAGTCCGGAAGGCAGTGAAGTGAATGCAGGAACGCGAACGCAAGCCACGCAGCACGAGTGCAGACCACATAGCCGCCAACATGGAACAGCACAAGATCCAGGCGGACACGCGATTTCGTCTGTCACTGCTCTCGGGACACGACTATGTGCGGCACTTCTTCAACCGAGTGTCCAACTGGTCCCGTGACCAGACAGTGACTAAGATAATAGCCACGCACAGTGTTCAAGCGCCTGAAACAACAGTGGCCGACACGATGGCGGCCGAATTGGGGGAAATCATCGGGCAAGTTCACTCGCACATGCGGATGGGGAGTCGCGAGACGCTCTTTGACCTCAACATCCGAGTTCCAGAACAGCGACGAGTAACGACAGCGAGGAACGAGCGCCTGGTCGCGGAAGTGACCGAGGCGGAGATGCTGCATGCAATCAAGACGATGTCGCATCACAAAGCGGCAGGCTTGGATCAATTCCCGGACGACTTTTTCCTGGACTGTGGCAAGGAACTGGCGCCATATCTGGCACTGCAGTTCAACGGATACTTGAACGGAGCGGATCTCCCAAGACAGTTCGCCCAAGGCCTCATCATCTCGCTCGGAAAGAACGGAGACTTGACCAGCGCAATGGACTATAGGCCGGTCAGTCTCTTGCAGTCATGCTACAAGGTCTTTGCCAAGGTGCTCGCGAACCGAGTCCAAGAAGGCCTTCACATGCTCATTGGCGACTCGCAACAAGGGTTTGTCCGAGCACGACAACTCGAGCGGTCAGTAACTTTGATGCAAGCGGTACTAACGGAAGCCTACAGCGACGAGCGGGAAAGCGCGGACAGTGCTCCTGCAGTTGTCCTCCTCGACTTCGTGAAGGCGTATGACATGCTCAACTGGGACTTCATCCAGATAGCGCTGAAGCGCTTCGGCTTTCACCAACGATTCGTTCAACTTATGGGGCGGCTACATGACAGCACCACAGCACGCTTCACGGTTAACGGAACGCTGTCGACGGAGGTCAAGGTGCGGTCGAGGATTCGACAGGGCTATCCACTTGCACCACTGCTGTTCATCACCGCAGCGTAGACGCTAGCATTGTTGGTACAAGCGGACGAGAAGTTGCAGGGCATCTCGGTGCACGGGGGGGGGGAACGGCGAGACGGTGAAGGTGGCTGCGTTCGTGGACGACACCGCAATCTATTTACGACAAGCAAGCCAGATGCACAGGCTGTTAGCGAAACTCGACGTATTCCGAGAACTGTCCGGACTGGCAATCCGACCGAAGAAGAGCGTCCTGATCCTGGTCAACACTGCCATCAATCAGCGGGAGGTAGCCGGAATCCCGGTTCTTCGGCACGGAGCGACAACCAGATACCTGGGAGTCAAGGTCGGCACAGCAGACACTGATGACGCAAACTAGCAGCGTCGACTGGTGGGACTCAAAGTGCGACTGGTGGTGGCAGCGCGGGTCACAACGTCGGTTGTGGAGCGCGTCAAGATCCTGAACGCGGTTGCACTGCCTGCGATCCTATTTACAGCGCAATTTAGCAAGTCATCAGACAAGGTCCTGCAAGACTTCGAGAACCAGCAGAAGCAGTTCCTCTGGGCCCGCAAACTGTCAACAGCCGTCGCAAACACAAGATGAACCTGGGACTGCTCTTCTCAGCGGTGCAGAGCGGGGGCCTCGGACTACTGTCCATCAGAGTAGCGCTGAATGCGCTACTAATGAAGCGGGCGACGAACTGGCTGCTGGCAGAAGACGGAGTATACGCCACATGCTGGAGACACCTTCTAGTCAAGAGCAGCACGAGAAGAGGGGCATCGTCACCTACCGACGGGACGCAACGGCGGACAAAGAAGGAAGCGACGCGGACAACCGTACAAGCCGAAGGGTGGATCTCATAGCGCGACACTGGACGAGACAGGAAGAGACCGGCGGGGTGGCAGGACACAGCGACGACCAAACAAAAGGAGATGTTGAGAACGACTGACCTCACGCTCAAGCTGACTGGTGACATCGTGCTACAAGTGCACACGGACGTCGAGCAACCGAACTGGAAGTTCTCAGCGGCGACGCGCAACTTCTGGCCCACGTTGGAATGGGCTCAAGACCCGTGGATCATCGACAGCAACGGTAAACAGCTCACGACACGGCAGTACACGCAGATCCAACGATGCAACCTAGTACAACTGTCGATACGGCGAACCGGAACGCGAGAGTGGACGTTGAAGCCTTGGTTCAACGGCGAGCGGCGGATGCAACACCAATTCCGAAGGATGAAGGAGTGGATCGTCGGCATAATAGTGTGCAGCCCGGACGTGGCAGTGGCTGGCCGCATCGGCGTGAGCCAAAAGATTCGACTGTGGAACACGGTCAAGCTCGGTCAACAGTACACGTGGACGACGCGCGGCACAGATATAGTGATCGGTACAGCGGAGCAGAGAGACGCAGATGGGGAACACCAGTTCATCGCTCTCCGGCGAGACAGAGACGCCTTCACCTGGAGAGTACTGGGGGCAGCACAGTAGAGCGCGCGAGACGCGATATATCGGTGCTCAAGAAGGCGGAAGCCCGCGGCTGACTAACATTCGAAGCACACCCATTGGTCACAGATGAACCGTGGACAGTGAGCGAGCAGACCAGCCCGAAGCTACTCATCGAAGCTCTCGACCAGCAGCTCAAGCGTAGTCACCGAGAGGCACTCATCTTCCCAAGACGCGTTGAAGCGGTAAACAAGATCATCAACGCGCGCGAGAGCAACCGGTGGTACTACTACCAGCAGCACCAACCCATTCGGAAAGTGTGGTCGAGCAAGAACAGCCTCACCAACTATCAGCAATGGGTGCAGTACCGCAGCTGCGCATTGCAGCTCAACCTTTTCGACGAGCGACGAGCAGTGACGAGCGAGTGCCACTACAAGCGGGCTGTCGACAACGCAAGGAGACGACGGCACATATTCTTTGGGAGTCCAACAGGGTGGCAGCGGCGTGGGACAAGCTCCTCGAGACACTGGACACTGGAACGGTTCACACAGACAACGGCTGGCACACGCCGGGAGACGGCGATCCAGTACATCGCATCACGCATCGCACCGCCGCCATCACCAGCATTCGTTCGAGCGCTCCAGGAGCATTACGGCTTCATGACGGAAGAACACACCACGGCGCTCGAGCTGTTCTGGTTCACGGCCACAACTGTCACAATGACGACACTCTGGCAAGCACGCAACGCGACAGTCAACGACAATCAAGGCGCAACCCCGCTGGAGATCGCAGCATAGGCGTGGAAGGCCAGTGTTCGACAGGCCCGAGCAATCAGCGAACGCAAGGTCCGCGCCAGGGGAACGCGCGAGGCAGGGGTAGCGCTGCGGCAATGCATCAGCCCTCTCGAGGGCGCCGAGGTGAACATACCACCGGAAAGATGGCGGCAGCCGCGAAAATACTTCGACGGAGGTGCACGAGGCAACCCTGGACCCAGTGGCAGTGGATGGGCCCTTCTCCTCAAAGACGGATGCCGACGATGGCGGCTGGACGAGTGCGGGTACAAATATCAAGGGGCATTCCAGACGAACAACCTCAGCGAGTTCGAAGCATTGAGAGAAGGGTTGGCGCTCGCATGGCAGCGCACCGACAACGAGCACACGCACCTCGAGGTGAGGGGGGACAGCAACTTCGTCATCCAACACCTAAACGGCAGATCCAAGTTGAAGGCGCAAGGTTTACTACCGAGCGAACAGAGCGTGAAGGAGCTCAGCCGCGCGTTCGGCCGGATCTCCTGGGGCCACGTACGGCGGGAACGAAACAAGATGGCAGATTACCTCGCGAACGTGGCGATGGACAGCAAGGGCGCCGACACGCTGGCGGCGGAGGAGAACAGGCTGAATAAGCAGAGACGGGAACGGGTCATCGAGCTCATGGTCAACGACATCAACGACGGAGAGGGTGGCTGGGAGCCAATCACCTTCCTCCTCGCCTTTCAGCAATAGGAACATCTTAAACGCAAGTGAATAGATTTCCTGAACAACAACAAAAATAGGAGGCAAGAGTCATGCGATTGCGAGTGCTATGGATGCTACGCTGCGCTACAGTGGAAGAACGCTCGTCAGATGAGTACCCGCGCGTTCTAGATACTCACGTCAAGTTGCACCACGCGTTGTTTGAGATGCACGCGCATTTGCGCTAAGTTGAACATGTTCATTGCACCACACTCATTTCATCAACTAATCACTTGCACTATTCACGACCACGGGAAAGGAGGTGGTGTACGCGCCCGAAAACTGTGCCGAATGACTCCCGCCGTTGCAGCAAACTCCAGCGCTGATTCTCTCTCCTAGAGCAGGTGCTGCAGAAACTCTTCGTTGGCGTACACGAGTTGTCGCATTGACTCTGTCAAGCTTTCGAGCCGTTCTTCCATGTCCTCCTGCGACTGGATCCAAGGTAAAATGAGCGATACGCCAAGTTGCTTGCGGGCTTCTTGAGCAGAGGGGTCAGCGCTTGGCTCGTGGCATGTGTATGTACATGACGGGACGTCGCGCGGGCGTGGAACTTCGCGACGCCTCATGGCGCGATGACTCTTGAAAATATGGAAGTGAGAATGAAAAGCCATGTAGAACTGTGTCCCGATTGGTCCGTATTTTACGGTGTGAAGTACGCGGAGAGATGACCTCTCCTTGAATACTTCGGCTATATTCCAGTATTTTACAGCCAGCACGAATACTATATTTTTGTTTCAGCGAGAATACCATCTCCCAGATGTAAAAAATAATTTGCAACACACAGTTACTGGTGCTATTAATTTAGCGTCGCTATTGATAAAATGCTATAGCAGTGACGTGTTTGAAATCGTTGCTTTAATTCGTTAACGTTTCTTTATTTTTGTCGTCACATCGTTGTTATCGTTGCAGTAACGCGAGCCGTCTAGTACTCCAGGACAAATAATTAGTGTCAGTAGCTTTTTTTGCGCTACGACTCGAGTTTTGCGAATTGAGCGATGCTATTTACATATGTAATTCCCACAACGATTTGCCACAATACACATCAATTTCTGTCACAAAAATCGCAGTAGTTCAATGGCCTCCCATACAAATTTTCAATTGTGCCGAGGGGACAAAAAGATAGCGCCAGTGGAATACAGACAAAAATCAAGATAAAATTATCTATCGAAGTTGTGTACGACCACGTATTTCCTCAAAAAGCATGCAAAGTGTTCTGTAACGAGCAAGCACAGAGCTATGAAGCTCACACGCGCGAAGCGCTTACTGTCTTGTGTAGTGTGTGTAGGTCTGACCTGTGCCTTGCTCGCTGCCTTGGTGCTATGTTGTCTGGGAAATTCTGTCGTTATGACAACATCCATTTTGACCATTTACGTATCGAAAAGTGGCAAAAATGGCTGACATCCACGCACCACCTTTTCAGAGGTTTGTCATCGCGTGTATGGTTATGAGCGGGGCGCTCTTTACCTTGTAAAGCAGAGCAAGTGTTGCGGTAGGTCATCCCGCCCATGGCATCCTGTTCTGGAAACGCTACTGTCAGTTTTTGGTCGTCTGAGCTAATTTTTCCAATTTAAATCGCTCGAATGGTGACATTTCATCTTTATTTTTGTATGTATTCCACTGGCACTATCTTTTTGTCCCCTCGGCACAATTGAATATTAGTATGGGGGGCCATTGAACTACTACGAGTTTTGTGACGGAAATTGATGTGTATTGTGGCAAATCGTTGTGGGAATCACATATTTAAATAGAATCGCTCAATTCGCAAAACTTGAGCCGTAGCGCAAAAAAGCTGATGACACTAATTATTTCCCCCCCCGGGAGCGTACAAACGTATAAACTATATAATTTAGTGTTCCCCCCCCAATTGACTCGAATTTAAGTCACTTCAAAAAATAAATACATTTCAAATTACAGTTATCAATCGTATAAATATGTACAAACCGTTAAAAACGGTTTCTGCTCGTGCAACATCATCTGAAAATGATGCACGAAAGACAGACGGTCGACATTCCCTTCTTTTCTATTTGGTCTTGACGAATATAAAATGTCGTAGGTACACACTTACAAAACGTGACATAGATATCCGACCACACACAGCACTTTGTGTTAACCATTCGGAGCCTAGTGTACGTAAAACAAGCAACAGTGTCCAACACTCTGCGCGACTCCAACCAGATATTCGTGAGATTTTCGTCCGCTTCTTTCATCCCGAGTCTGAAATGCGCAGATGACAGAGCGGCATTCAGTTTTTTGTCTTCTTCTAGACACCCGCTGCCGCAAAGTGGTCACGCTCGCTCGAGTCCTCAGGAATGTGGTCGAACACGTCACTCGACGACAGCGGCGATTTGCGTTTGGAGAAGATGCGCAGCGGCTGCTTCGCTGTCGTCGCCTTCATAATTCAGTTTGAGTGCTCGTCGATGATCTTGTCATGGCCCTCTGGTTTTGCAACGAGCACGTCGGTCGCTGCTTCCTCACCGCTCCGTAGCACGTTTGCCTGCTTGTACTCGCCCAAGTGCTTGTGCGAGTACACATGCACCGCGTCGTGATGATTTTCCTAGATGGTGCGAAGCTGGCCGATCTTGTAGTACATCTTGTACGTTCGCAGCAGCGCTTCACATGACTCGACATCGAGCACACATTCCTCGGCTACTCGGCTCTCGTCAATCATCATGAGCAGCTCTCCCCGCTTTTTGAGCAACCTGTAGAAGCAGAACAGCGCGATATTGATGGCTTCAGAGCGTTGCGCGTAATTCGGACCGAGCTGCGACATGGTGCTGAAGACACTGGCGCGCCTGCAAGATCGCTCGTTACCGCGGATGCGTCTTGTCTGGCACAGGGTTTTTTGAAAACTTCCCCGAACGACAGCAGTGCCTTGTTTGCCACTGCGACGAGCCCAGACGTGTTCTGACGCGCTACCCCTGGTGCGAGCGACGCGTGCTCGGTCGACAGGATCTCTTTGATGACCGACTTGATGTATGGCGGTATGCACTTACCGTGTGACGGCACTTTTGGCTTGACATTCGCATGTTCATACGCGAATGAGTCGCACTGAAACTCAGGGATGAACGTAAGGAACGCACAATGCTCTACGGCTAATTTGTTCATGTGCTGGGCCGCTGGCGTGAACATGAACCGCCGCAATACCACGACAGTCGCTTGGCGCTGGAACAGGTTCATATTTTTGCGCTGATTCTCAGATGGGGGACCAACAACCGACTTGTGCAAAATGTCAGCGCTCTGGAAGCTGGAAATTGATGGATGAAGGCACCAGACCACAATGTGAATGAGTTTGAGATGGAAGATCGAAACATCAGGATCCTCCAATGATTGGGATTTCGAACTCCAGTTATGTAGATATGAAAAATAAATTGTTCTGTGACATATCGGCATTTTCATCAATATTGATTTCATATTCCAGAGCTTTCCGCGCTAGGCGCAGCACTCAGTATGTATATGTGAATACTGAAGTCAACTCATTACGGAACTGAACAAATATACTCACTGTTCCAACAACAAGGACAACTGACCAACACAGCGTGGTCCACCTAGAGCTTCTGAATAAATAGCTTGCGCTTGCCTGCTTTGAGGTGGCCCGCTCATGTTTTCTCACAACTCAACCATGAGTCTGGAGTCACTTGCGCCAGCAAACATGCAGAGGGCGCGCGGCACGGCTGTGAGCGCTTTCTCGCACTTCTTGCAAGAGCAGGATTTAAGCGAGGACGATGTCCACGCGAGCATCCGGACCGATCCGTCAGGCACGCGCCTAGTGACTGGGATGGGTAGGTTTGGTTTGTATCTTGCGTACAAAGTAGGGAACGATGGCAAGCCTCTCTCTAAAATCTCTGCGATGTCGTACTATCAGAATGTTAATCTGTGGCTATTGGATGCGCATCCAATGATGCGTGCTTGCATCGACAGTGAGCTCATGCGGACGGGCAAGAGGCTCGAACGGCATTGCCAAAGAGAACAGAGGGAGGCATGTCAACAAGGCAACTGCATGCAGAAAAGAGGATCTCTGCGTATTGATTGAGTCCCTTTATGCGAATGCAATCTGTGCTAACGATTACCAAGACGTAGCTCTGCTACGCCTGATGTGTCATGCTTCGGGCGGGCATCGGATCTTGGCTTCCTGTATAAGGAGCACGTCTTGATGGGTGCGGACGGCGCGGTCTTTGTCAGACTCTTGCGCGTCAAGACGTCGAGCTAGCAAGGGCTCACGGTCGTCCCCGACCGTTCCAGCTTCCTTGCGTGCCCACTGATGGCGCTGGCGGTCGCGCTCGCGATGCAACAGACTCCCTCCCGAGCTCGCCTTAGCCAGCTTTCTGCTGTGCTTATGCCTGTCGCTGCTACACTCGACCTGGCGGTGACGCTGCACGAGCTCCTGGAAGCCGATCCGCTCGACGTCGGAGGCACCGCAGACCATGCTCAGGCGCCGCAGACGAAGCCACCCAGCCGAATCAAAGCGGAGGTCGGCATTCGCTGATATGTGAACCACTTGCTGCGGCGCCTTGAAACGCCAGAACTGGCGTCGCGGCGTCTCGCGTCCCACTCGTTCCGGCAGGGAGGCGCCAAGCACGCGAACGGCGACGGCCGACTCGCGCGCAGTGGATCTTGGATCGCGGGGTGTAGAACATGTGCGCAGCCAGCAAGGGCTTCGCGTACGTGTTCAGCACGCCCCACGATAGGACAGGAAGGTCACTCATGTGCACTGCGGCTGGGCTCCGGACAAGAAGCCGAGGTCCGTGAACTCCGCGGCGCTTGGCAGCAGCACACGTGCCGGCCTCGAGGGGTGCAGCCTTTGGTCTTCGACGCACGCAGGAGCCACGCGATCCGGAGGCTCAACGTCGATGACACCGTGCTGTCGAGCATGTACGCGACGCTTGTGCTGCAGTACCCTCGTTTCAAAGCGCTGAATCCTCAAGCGCCGATATTGACGTGCATCGAGTCGTGCCTGGTGGTCGCATGGTACACGGATGTCGACGTCGTCTGCTGGTTGTCAGCCCTCGAACAAAGCGCGCAGCCGGTACCAGAAGAGCGAAAGAGCGAAGCCGATACCCGAGGCACGATGTGCGGCCACGATGCAGCCGTCATCACCAAGCTGACCGCGCTGGACAGGAAGCTGGCTGATCGACTTCGCGTGTGCAAAGCAACTCTCCACTGTCTGCCTGAGCTAAAGAGCAAGCGCACAAGAGAAGACGATGCGACTTGCGAGACCGCCGAGTCAGTCGCACCAAAGCACAAGAGACGCAAGAAGTCACCAGCAGCAAACATGTCGTCAGTCAGGTACGCATGGTACTCGCAAGTACCACGCATGTAGGAGGGCAGCGGCGACCGCAAGCGCGGGTCGGATCCGCGCTTGCTGGCCGCATTCCTCAATTTGTTTCTGCCAAACGGGTTCAGGGCTTGAGACAGGCGCCATCTCACAAGGACGCGGTGCTGATGGCGGGCAAAGCGGCAGAGGAGGCACTACTCGCGTTCTTGCGCGAGCGAGGGTTCAAACCGACAGGCTTCTGGACGGTCTTGAAAGAGCTGCGACGTCTGCACCCTGCCGGTACGCTGAACCCGCGCATAAACCCGTACACGATGCTGCTCCGCACGCACAAGATCACCAACCCGTCGCCCAAAGCAACGTACGACATTCTGGCGCCGTGTGCGCAAGTGTAGGAAATGATACCAGTATGAAGCACACCGCATCATGCATGCACACCAGACAATACCTTTGAACAGTTGATCTCATACCATCCTTGGGAGCGCCGCCTCACAGTGTGTGCAATATGAATGCGCGCTCAAGTTCATTGATCTACAACAGCATGCATTATACACACGCACACAGACTCGCAAGTTTACTCACTTCTCGCAAACACCCATTTGCACCAAGACGTTCACGCAATCGTATGATTACACATTTGCACCTCTCCCAAGCGCTCGATCGTGCAAGCACGCTCGTGTTCTCGCTCCTCGCTCGCCCCACCCGCTTAGACAATCGCGCGGCACTGACGAAAGGTGGTTACACGGGCTTCTTCTCCTTAGCGCGCATTTAGTGACGGTGTAACGAACTTGGCGCTTGGTAGTTAGAGAACGCAACCACACGCTCACACACACGCTCGCACACATATGCATAAATATACCAGAGGTGAGGACGGCGCCTGGATTTGAACCAGCAACGCACGAGGCAAGTCTCGCTGCTCGCACCAATGAGTTGCGCCGTCATAGTGTGTTTTTGTGGGGCTGCTGTGATGAGCACAACTCGGCAAGAAGCTTGAATATGCCTGAGGCGGCGCTGTCGGCAAACACAAAGGCTCAATGGACATGATTTTTGTATGTTGTTTTGTTTGGCTGTCATGCGATGAAAGTGTGAGTTCTTGAATGTTCTCGAATCTGGTGGAAGCATTTTTATTACTGGCTGATTATACAAGTTGTAATTACGTTCAGTTGGGTCTGGCAAAGCCCCCTAATTGTGGCCCCGACTTCGCGACCACGACCTCACTCCTGAATCTGTCATGGAACACACAGTTTGCTCTCCCGTCCAAGTTACACAGTGTTTTGTCCTGATTTCGTTTTTGTCGTTTTTCTCAGCACACAGCGCGTTTCAAAGCCTCTCATTGTGTCTGCAGTCTCGATCCAAAACGATACATGAGCAAACAAAGCACAAACCCCAGTTAGTCAATGACAAAACACAAATCGGCTCGGTTGATTTAACCGCTTTGCAAAATTGATTCTGTCAGGACTTGGACCTCTCAAACTCGATTGTGCCAGGATTGCACCTGACTGTCCAAATGTGTCCGCTGGAAATACCTTGTCCGTTTGGTTACGGTATTGTGGTGGTGGTGGCGCCATAGATAGTTGCTTGCTTTTCCGCAAAGTTGAAAGACAGATGTGACAAACACTCTCACACCAATCATATGCTTTATGGAAGGCTGAATATGAACAGTAGTGGGTTCTGTTTTCTCGATTGAGATGATTTGAAACTGAGAGGATTTTAATCGCCTCAGATCTCGATCACATACTCAAAGGCTGGTCAAATACGTAAAAATTCGAAGTGGCCCACGTCATTTTGTGCTGAATGCCAGCAGGAGGATGATTTGAATGATTGCCAGTTCGTTTTTCATGCACGCGGCCACGTTGAGGAGCATGGTCGACGCGGATGCAAGTTGCTCAGCAGCCACTACACTCTGCATCAAAACAAGAGTA
Source organism: Globisporangium megalacanthum (assembly GCA_023334115.1). Classification (NCBI taxonomy): domain Eukaryota; phylum Oomycota; class Peronosporomycetes; order Pythiales; family Pythiaceae; genus Globisporangium; species Globisporangium megalacanthum. Next base: position 23,184 of record JAASGD010000260.1, read on the forward strand.
GATCTTAACTCACAACATTGAGCTTTACTGGTTTACCAAGTTTGAACCGAATTGACCAAGTTCCGGATTTAGGTGGTCGCAAGTTTCCCCCTAAAACGGCATTTCATGACTCGTTCTTACAGACACTTGTTGTTAAGCGTACATGATGCAAGACGTACAAGTTTGGTCACTAGAAGTGCGACAGAGAATTAGCTGGGAAGGTAGCATATACGTCTTCGTTTAGCCTAGTTGCTATATATTGCAGGATTGTGAGATTTTCTCTGAACTTATGCACTTTCTGCTTCGTCTTGGACACATAAAGTGCATTACAGTCAAGCTGTGAGACAAAATTACAAGATTTTCGGTGGGCCGCCAGATCATAAGATTTTTGAAATCCCCATAGCTGGGCATCAGGCACGAAATATGTTTGAATGGTCCTGCTTCTATCTCACAGAGGTTTCATGTGAACGTCTTCCCTTGCTGATCTGAGCAGTATTCGATTTTTTTTCACTTGTAAAAACTTTGTATGGGGCTTCACCTCCTTGACTCAGAGACTGAGGGTTAAACATACATTCTAAAATCTATAAGATAGATTTTCTCTCAACTGTGGTATTTAACCAGCCAAAATATTGTTATTACCGGAGTTGATTAAATACCACGACTGAAAGAACTAACTTTCAGTATGCGGATGAATAATCCCAGCACACATGATCAATGTTGCGCTAAATTTATTCATGTAAACTACCTCTAAACTTCAACAGATGCAAGGATCTTCCAGTTTCAGTATGTATGTAGTACCACCACAGCGAAGGCCGAAGGGAGTGCCCCGCTGGTCTTCTACGTCGACAGCAAAGGCGAGCAGAATCCACACGCGGACCGCGACACAAAGGCGCTGACGATGGAGGAACGGATGGAGACGGAAGTGGACGGGTACCAGAAGCTCCAGCTGCAGTGGGTCAGAGAACGACAGATATATCAAGACACATGAGTAGGAGAAGAACAGACTCGAAATGCATGCTCACTGTTGCTCAGCGATACTGTAATATCTTTCGATTCTGGTTACCGTGATGAAAGTCACAAAGGCGTTGAAATGCGCAGTTGTGTTTCACAGCACGCTCATTTTGGCAAAGCTTTACCTGACACATCAACGTGATCTCCGCGTTGATGTTGTCGTCGACGATACGCGTCTTGCCCAGCTGGTATATTTGGCCTGAACGAAATATGCATTTACTGTAGCACTCGCACTCAACCGCAGAAGTCGCCAGACAAGTGTACCTGCCAATGCAGAGAGCAGCTCTATTGAGAGGGACGACAGAGAACTTCAACCCAGACCTTAACGGCTTCACCGTACGAGCTGGATCCTCGCAGAAACACTGGTGCGATCTCAATGTTGCCGCCATTGAATGCTAGGTCCGTCCAAAGTTGAGCGAACCGATTACGTACATTTCGCCAACAATCAAAAGTTTGCAACCCTCACTGTGAACCGCATGGTCTGCATCCTCTCAGTACTGTATCTCTACATCTTGCCCATACACGTTCCTTTGCATGCATGCGTCCTGGCGTAGTCAGCAGTAAAACGCGTGGGTACAGGTTCCGCACTTGGCTATATGACAGACCAGCTTGTTCTTGGTCTACAATACTAATAATTGTATGGCCGCGTTCGATACGATATTTAGTGAACCTGCGAATCTACATCTTCGATTTGTGAGAACAACACCATTTCGCACACGACCACAGACCAGGCACAGCGCTCGTAAAACTTCACATGTGAACGCGAAAATCATACTGTGGATGGTGCTTCCTGGAGGCGCGTAGTAGAGATATGAGCAGAGCGCGATAACATCGCGCTTGTATGTGTCGCCAGCGGCTCCAGCAGTCGATGCACTTCTTGTGGTATTTTTTGGTCGCCATTCTCTGCCTCGGGTTGGGTATTCCGAATAGTAGGTAGCGGGGTTCATGAAGCTGGGAGGGAAGGTAAGACCCCAAGGTCACACCATGGTGCGCGACGGTGCGAGGAAGCTGGCGAACTCGTCGGGTCGACAACAGTAGCAGCACCCGCGAGCTCTGTCGTAGGCAGATGCTGCGACCATGGGAGGCGTGACAACATGAATTGGGGTCTCCGTGTAGACATTGGTGACACAATTGGACACAGGGGCCGAGCGCCAATGCCAATCCCCATTGCGCGGCTGGGACAGTGGTGCTCCTCAACCTACGAAGTGCTCACAATAGTCCTTGACGAGTGAGTTGCGGGCAGTCTAATGCGGTGCAGCGCATTGACTCGCCAGCTTGAGGTGCGCAGATGTGCTATGAACTGCCTCATACGGGATCGAGGCTTTGCCACCATGGTGTTTGGCCATGGTACGTCGGCTAGAGCTTTGTATCTATATAATATTTAAAGTTCGACCAGAGCCTGCTATCTAAATATTACTGAGTGCCACACTAACCGCACAAAGCTCTCGATTTTGAAGTTATATTTACTGGCAATTGTAAAGAGTAACTAACCTGTACAGATTAATTTTTCTCAGTTACAGTTTTTGTCAGAAATTTTAATTTTTTTAAAGATAATGTTTTTTTAAATGTCACCATAATGAAATGTTTGGGTTCCCTGCAGATTCTCATCGACGGTGGCTGCAGCCGTTCGGCTCTCGATGCCGCTTTTCACGTTTGATTACTTCAACCGGATTTACTTCTTTGTGCAAAGCAAAAGTTGCCTCTTAAAAAAATTTTGGTTATCTTTTCATAGGCCACATAGATTTGTGTTTCAAAGTTCGATTATTTCAAAAGGATTTACTTCCTCCTTGTGCAAGATAAAAACTTATTCTGGTGTTGTGAATTTGTTGTGAAAATAATTTCAAGGACCCTTAAAAAATGTCACATGTATTTGCTTTTTGCCTCAGCTTCGATAAACATCCTTCGACTATGGCCTTTTTCTTCCTCGAAAAGCTGAACTTGTTACTTGGAGAGGAACTCAGCAGGTTCGATCGTGTTTTCCCATCGCATTCATAATATAGGATGCCATCTTCAAAGGGATCGTTGGCGCGCTTGAGCTCTTAGACGTCGGTGTAGATCACCAGTCGTTGTTTAGCATCCTGAACCTCATGAATCTGACTAAGTAGTGTCATACAAAGAGCGTCCTTTGCGAGCGATACGAAAGTGTGAGAATGGAATGAGTAATGCAAGATTTGAATCTACAAACTATCTAAATTGAGATAAAGTATGCGACCGCCCTGTTCAACACCAATGGCAAATGATGTTTAGGATGCTGACCTAGGTGTTTCTCGAATGTGCTAACTGTCGAAGACTCAGAAAACCATGCATCCGAACTGTATGCGATTGGCAAGAGAATGGAAGTATCGATTATTCACCCAGCAAACGATCAGGCTAACAACCTCACCTCATTCTTCTCCAACTGAACCAGTGGCAACCAGCAATAGACAGTGTCGTGGCATGCCCCGTGAAGCTCTGGAATTTAACCCTTAAGGTGTGGGTTAACGTGATGTAAGCATTGCCGATAGACGCCTTCTAAATGATTGCGCTCTGATATTTTTCCAGAGTTATTCCGAGATCTGTCTTAGTTTACTTTTCTGAAAATATTTTCTGATTTTTTCCCGTTCGGGTAACCTTCATGCGACCTTTTCTAGATATGTCGAGATTTTTTCTTGAAAAATCAGAAACTCAAAATAATGTCAGGTCTTCCCAAGAGGTCTACGTCAGTCCTCCTGAGACATCTCCTAAAATTAATTTCGTACAGGGGACATTCATGCCACATTCATAAATTCACATCATAATCGGTCATAAACGGTACGAGCTTGGCGAGATTGTTGCTTGTTCTGGGATGGTAGACAATTATTTCCCTTGTATATAAATGTTTGTCCTAGGCAGATATCCCGAAGTATTCGGATTACATTTCCGACTACCCTTCCATCTGCTCTTGTATCTGGAGATGCTGTGGTCTGCTGTCACCGAAATAGGACAAAAACGGAAAGTCAATGTTGCATCATTGTCTCTGAGCAAGCAATTCTTACTGTGTGCGACACTACATGTATAGTGCCACTTTCCTGGTACATGTATAACAAGGAAATTAATACTGTATGACACAAATTTGGAAGACGTTCATCGACAATGCATACATCATGTTAAACACACTGAATAGTTAAATCCCAAAGCTTCATAGGGCAAGGCACGGCATTTGCCATATTGTACCATTGTCCTAATATACATATACTATACATGTAATGCCCGACGCTGTCAGAATGGTCTACATGAAGTCAAAAACGATGTAAACGAGGCTTTCCGTTTTTTTCGATTTCGGTGAGAGCAGACACAGCATCTTCCAACACAAGGATAGATAGAACGGTAGTCGGAAATGTAATCCGACTATTTCGGGATGTCAAATCTGGGCAGATATTTCGATACAAGGGAGAAAATTGTTTACCACCCCAGAACAAGCAACAATCTCGCCAAAAACGCACCACTTATGGCCGATTATGATGTGAATTTATGAATGTGGCATGAATTTTCCTGTTCGAAATTAATTTTAGGAGATGTCGTCGGAGGACGGCAGTAGACCTCTGGGGAAGACCTGAAATTATGTTGAGTTTTTTATTTTTCAAGAAAAAATCTTGACATATCTAGAAAAGGTTGCATGAAGGTTACCCGAACAGTCACAAATCAGAAAATATATTCAGAAAAGATAGACCAAGTCAGACATCGGAATAACTCTAGAATCTGCAACTTACAAATACCAAGTAAAAAGCCTGGTCGATGAGTTTTTGCACGTACTTAACTGAAGTGGTCACCATTGGAAGCTGTAACTTTGTATTGACTCATCGTATGAAGAAGTCCAGCCGCTCAATCTTATCGTGTCACTGTGCTCTTCCTTCTAATACCTTCACAGCTCAAACCTGTGCAGTTTTGATATCAGTGGTCAATTTTCAAAATTTGTTTGCGCTGTTAGTCGATGACATTTGGACTGGCTGTATGTGTTAATGCTAGACCCTGGGATCTCTCTGGGGTCCCGGCGTAACTCTGGATTGTAATTTGAAGATTTTCAGGTTTCGAATAACCTGTCATTTGGAAAATGAAAAAATGTCCCTTTATCAGATCATATATTTTCAACCTTCAGTCTCTAAGTCAAGGAGGTGAAGCCCCATACTGTAAGGACGCGGGCGGCTTGGAGAGGAAGCGATAGAGTGCCGACGGAAGGTGGAGGAAGAGAGGCTTGTGTGGTTGGTGGTGAATTGAAGAGTGAGTTAGTTGGCGGCTCGTGCGCCGGCAGCGGCGGCGCCTTGCC
>JAASGD010000261.1:0-28386 GCA_023334115.1 Globisporangium megalacanthum
AACTGTTGTTGGTGCTGTGGCGGGAACTGTTGTTGGTGCTGTGGCGGGAACTGCTGCTGGTGCTGGTGCTGAAACGGATTCACCGCCCCGCCTCCTGGTGCCGAGAAACTGTTGCTCTTGCTCCCACTACTCTGTCCATCGAATGCAAACGGATCGCTCGCTCCCGAGTACCCCTGGCCTGGCAGCGAGTGGTTCGCTGGCGCACCAAACATGTCGCTCGGCGGTCCAGTACCAGCACCAAAGCTACCCGTGCTTCGGCTGTCACCACCATGATACGCTGTATCCATCATGTCGAACGCAGAGAACGGGTCCGGAGCAGACGAGGCCGCAGCCGACGCAGCGACCTTGTCGCTACCGCTCGACACGCGCAGACTGAACGCACTGAACTGATCCGCAGCAGCACTCGCTGTCCCAGAGCTTGAGCGGGCAGACGAAGCTGTTGCTGGGGCGCCAAAGTCCGCGCCAAAGCCGCCGCTACTCGACGATCCAAACGCATCAAACGCAGACGACGCGCTGCTCGGTGGGGCCGACGCCGACGCTCCGAACGCGTCGAACGGCGTGGCGTTAAACCCCCCAAAGTCGCTGGCCGCAGGGACCGGAGCAGTGCTTCCAAACGCGTCAAACCCAGACGACGACGAGGACGCTCGGCTGGCCCCAGCAGGTGCGCTAAACGCGTCGAACGGCGTCGCGCCCACAGACGTTGCTGACGTCGGTGGCTCGTCGAACCCGAACGGATCCTTCATGGCCTTGTCCGGACTGAACGCCATAAAGTCGTTCGGCGGCGTCGGCCGTGCAGACGTTGCAGTGATTGGCGCCGGCACACTCGAGAAGCCGACTCCAGGCGGCGGTGCGATCTTGAACGACCCGAAGTCGCTCGAAGGCGGCGCTGGCCCTTTTGTCGACTTCGCAGCGCCTCCAAAGTCATCAAAGTCGTCGCTAAAGTCGCTCTTCCTACTGCTTTCAAAGCCCCCAAAGTCCGCAAACCCCGCGGACGCCGTTGCGTTACTACTGAACGCAGAGAAGTCGCCAAACTGCGCAAAGCCCGAACCAGCGGCCGTGCTGTCGCTGAACGCGTCGAACGCCGCAGCGGCCGGTGTGGGTGTGCGTTTGCTTTTGCTCCCAAAGAAGTCGTCCGTGTCGTCTGCAGCCGCCGGCGTCCCAGCGGCTTTGGAACGCGCGTGTCCGAGTGTCCCAGACGACGTCTTGCGCCCGTCGTCCTTCTTTGTTTCGGCACGTGGCGACTCGTACACCCACCTATGTGCACGCTCAGTCCGTCACCCACCAGCAAGTGACCCACCAGTCTCCAGTCCCATGGGCGTCACGGTACAGTACGCACTTGCGGTCAATGTACGTGAGGCGGATGAAGTTGCGCGTGCGTTCGCCGTCCGTTCCGCCGTGTGGACGGAAGTTCGCGTCGTGCTTGGCCCGCCAGTACTTTTGCGCCGCCTGCGCTCGCCAGTCGCCAGTGTCGTGGTGGTTCGTGTCAGTCTGGAACCTGTCGTAGCCATTGCCACTTTAGCAACCACAAGCCAGTGAGTCAGCTAGTCGCACCTCGTTCCCACCGAGCTTGAGCGCCTTCACTTCTGATTCCGTGAACTTGGACATGGAGAGCGACTTGACACGGTGGGCGAACTCGCGGCTGACAAAGAGGAGGAGGGACAAGGAGGGGCGACGTCCGACATGGGTTCGCAGTGGCGTTATGTGAGCGCACGTATCGACCCATTCGCAGCCTCCTCATTTGCTACAATGGACGATGGACGATGAACGCACTGGATGCCGCTGCAGGACGTGCACACAAAGGTGTTGAAGTCCAAGCAGACATACTGCGGCATCTGCTCGTCACAGCACACAAGTCGCACGCGCGTCACGACCTCCTCTTTCAGATAAGATATCCGTCACCCAAGAGGAACGGACCATCTCATTGCAGTCGAAGCAGCGCCGGTTCGCGGGGCTGCCACGCTGGAACTCGCGCAGCTCCTTGATGCGCTTCTCCTCCTGCCGCTTCTCTTCTGCGGCCGTGATTGGCGCCATTGGGACGGCGCTCGGATGGCGAGAGAGATCCAAGGCGCGAGCAGCGAGCGACGACAACGCCAGCAGGGCGGCGACGCGTGTGTGGGCGTTTTCACGTTTTGTTTAGGGGAGTGCGAAAACAGAGGGAGCTGTCCCGAAAATAGGTGGAGTCGCCACTAAGTTCGCATCTGGTTCGCACAACAAGTACGGTGTAGCCATGTCGTCACGCGACTCTTGCGCTCAGCACAGCCGTTCTTGAAGCGTCGGAGCGCTCTTCCGTCCCCATACTGACGCTGCGAGTAACACACAGCAACAGCGGCCTCTCTTCTTGACACACGTTAACGCCATGAACGCGTCGTTCGAGGACATCGAGTTCATAGTGCAGTGGATCCGCGAGCGCATTGCGCTACCTGGGTACCACCCACGGGTGTGGACGGCCGCCGACCTCGCGACGGTCAAGGAGTTTGCTGAAAGTGCGGCCACTCCTGCGCTCTTTGTGAGCCTCGCAGGTGGCAGTAGCAGTAGTGGATCGGATACGAGCGCTGCCTCTGGCGGCAACGCACTCGTCGTGGCCACGTCCGCCCCACGAGGGGCGATCCCAGGACCGCTCATGTACTTTGTCAAGAACGGCGCTGTGACGCTCTCACCCTCGACCATCAAGGACGCGCTGCAGTTCGGCACGGTTGAGAAAGACGCGACCGCAGCGCTGCTCCACTTGCTGAACGGCTACTACCTCCAGCGGCTGCAGGCGAACCGCGCGTGGCCCGAGAGCGTCCAGAAAGAGTTCACAGGCCAGTTCTTCCGCTTCATGTCGAGCTTGACAGAGACCGTGAGTCGCGGGTGCGGCAAGACCGTGCTGTACTTGCCGCCCGTACACCCTGACAAGTTCAATTACAAGGACAAGGATGTCGTCCAGCAGCTCGAGTCGACCGTGATCCACTGGACGCGCCAGATCAAGGAGGTGATCAACAACCAGGACAACGCCCACGACGCGGAAGGCGCGGGACCGCTCGAAGAGATCAAGTTCTGGGAGCACCGGACGCAGGATCTGTCGGGGATCACGGACCAACTCAACCGGGACGGCGTGCAGGCGATTGTCGAGATTCTCCGTGCATCCAAGTCGTCGTACCTCCAGCCGTTCGAGACGCTCTCACAGATCATCCAGCACGGGTCCGTCGAAGCGAACGACAACCTCACGTTCCTCAAGAAGCTCAGCCCTGTGTGCGAAGAGCTCGCACGCGCAGACCCAGACGAGATCCCGCTCCTACTGCCGAAGCTGCTCACGTTCGTGCGGCTCATCTGGAGCTACTCGCGGCATTACAACACCGAGGACCGAGCGACGAGTCTCTTGCGGAAAGTCAGCAACGAGATCATTGTCGTGTGCTGCAAGAAGATCGCACTGGGCGACATCTTTGACGGGAACGTCGCTGCGAGCATTGCGCACTTGGAGCAGAGCATCCAGTGCGGTGTCGCGTGGAAGCGGATCTACCACCGCGCAGCCACGGCGGTGAACGCGAGCGCACTGTCGCCCGACCGGCGCTGGACGTTCGACGAAACGAGCATCTTTGCGCAGATGGACGCGTTCGTGCAGCGCTGTCGCGAGCTGCTCGAAGTGTGCGACGGGCAGATCCAGTTTGCACGCAAAGGCCGGGATGGAAAACGCGAGCCGCTCCCGACGTTCGGCGGCAACCGCGGGCTCGAGATCGTCAAGAGCTTGCGTGGGATCGAAGCCCAGTTTGAAGCCTACGTCGAGCGTCTCCGTCGCCTCGACTACGACATCCTCGATGTCAAGATCACGAGCTGGCACGGCGACTTTAACGCGTTCAAGAACGGCGTGAAAGACCTCGAAGCGATGACGCAGAACGTGATCAACGGCGCGTTTGAGAGTGTCGCGATGATCACCGCTGGCGTCGACCTCGTGCTCGCGTTCCGCACGATCGCGCAGCGAGAAGCGATCAAACGGTGCGTCGAGAAGCGTACGATCGACGTCTTTGGCATGTTCAAAGCGAACATCGCGACGATCCGGAGCTTGTTTGAGAAGACCAAGAGCGCGCCGCCGCTGTCGCCGACCGAGCCGCAGTTCGCTGGCTCTGCGCTCTGGGCCCGCAGCCTCCTGTTGCGTGCGGCAGACGACCTCGCGCGGCTCCAAGAGCTCGCAGATGCGTCGAACGCTGCTGAGAACGACGAAGCACAGACCGCGTACGACGGCCTCCGACTCGTCGTGAACGAGTACATCCAGCGCAAATACCACGACTGGATCGAGGACTTGAATGCGCTCGGGAGCATCAACATGAACTCGCGTCTCGAGAGTCCGCTCATGACAAAGACCGGGTCGACGACACCGGGGGACCAACCGAGCCAGAAAGGAGGCGCCAGCAGTGGACCAGAAACCACAGCCGTGAACCTGAACGCTCCGAACCACAGCAAGGACTCGAACGTGCTCCAGAACACCGAGAAGAGCCTCATCGGTCGTGCGAAGAAAGGGTTCTTGAGCTGCAACTTTGACCGCCCACTGCTCAACCTCTTTGCCGAGGTGCACTACTGGCAGTTCTTCAATGGCGAAGTCCAGATCCCGTACATGGCGCACGATATTTGCAACCAAAAGGAGCAGCTCCGCGTCCTCCGAGAGCACGTGATGCTCGTCGTCCGCGACTACAACCGCATCCTCCTCGACCTCTCGTCGACGGAGCGCCGGCTCTTTGAAGACATCATTCGGAAGCTCGACCGGCGCATCCAGCCCGGCTTGCAGAAGCTCACGTGGGTCTCGAAAGGCATCGTTGAGTGGTACGTCGCGGACTGCCGGAAGCACTGCGACGCGACGTACAAAGTCGTCCAAGAGTTCCAAGAGAACAAGGACATTGTGTCGAAGCACTGCAAGATGATTGGCGCTTTGATGCACATCTGCATTGAACGCAACACAGTGTACGACGAAGGCGTGTTCGAAGCCAAGCAAGACGCGCACCGGCACGCGATCGAACGCCAACTCCGGGACGCGTACGTGACAATCAGCTCGACCATGGCGGCGACGTTCCAGCACTTTGCAGCCGGCCCGCCGGAGGTGCTGCGCGAGTGGAGCCGCTTCGTCGAGCGGTGCGACAAGATGCTCGAAGACGCGTTGCGGCAGTCGGTGAAGAAGTCGCTCCAAGAGCTCTCGCGCGCGATCAACGGCGACGCCAAGACGGACCCGCGCCCGCTCTTTCGCATCCACGCCGTGCTCGAAGACAGCAAAGTCGAGTTCAAGCCGTTCATGGTCGACCTCACGCAGATGGTCAACACCGTCGCGAAAGAAGTGTTCAACGTCATCTCCGTCGTCCCGCGCCTCGTCTCGTCGCTGTCGCAACGGACGAGCACGAGCAACCAGGCTGCGAGTGAGAACGGCCACCACCTTACGAGTGGGAGTGACGACGTCGAAGCGGCGGCCAAGAGCGTCGACAGTAGCGCTGACGCGAATGGGGACACGAACCAGGTCGCAGACGACGTCGCAGCTGCAGTCACGACGACGAACACGTTCTACCAGTCGATCTTCAACGACGAAGAGATCTTGAAAGTGCTCGTACACATCATGAACGGCATGTCGGCGAGTGCGACAGAGCTGCAAAAGTACCTCGGGTACTGGGACAAGTACAAGCTGCTGTGGAACCAGGACAAGCAGGCGTTCATCCGACGGTATGCGAAAGCGAATCGACCGCTCCAGCAGTTCCGCGCGGACATTGAACGGTACCGCGAGCAGCAGACGAGCATCCAGAACGAGGACTTGACGAACACAATCAACTTTATCCAGATCGACACGAACTACCTCAAGTCGAGCTTGATTGAGCACACAGTTCAGTGGATCGGGAAGCTCACGGGGCTGCTGAACCAGACTGCGCACGACGAGCTCCGGGACCTCATGGGCATGATGCGCGACAACTCGACGAAGCTCCAAGTCAAGCCCACGAGTCTGGACCACCTCGGCGAGAGCATTCGGTTGCTGACCGAGATCCGCGAAAGCGTCGCGTCTGTGACCGCGCGCTTCGAGCCACTCCAGGCCAAGTACGAGCTCCTCGCCGAGTTTGACGTCCAGACAACCGACGACGAGCAGCGCGACTTGGCAAACCTTAAGCCGCACTGGGACGCGTACGAAGTGATGCTCGCAGACGCACACACGATGCTCCAGAAGAGCAAGACGAGTATGAAGCAGAACCTCCAGGACTCGGTCGCAGAGCTCCATAGCCTCATGGCGGACCTGCGTGCTGAAGCCGAGGCGAGTCTGCCGTACGGTGGCGACCACTCGCCCGCGTCAGCGCAGCACGTCTTACTGGAGTTTGAGAAAAAGATGGAGACGACACGGACGCGCCAGAGTGCGCTGAAGAAAGGGCTCGAGATCTTTAGCATTGACGAGTCGAAGAACGAGGGGTTTGCGCAGACCGAGCGCGAGCTCGAGCTCTTGCAGCAGATCTGGACGCTCACTGACGAGTGGGAGGCCGTGTGGGCGTCGTGGAAGAACAAGGTCTTTGACGAAATTGAAGTTGAGAGCATGGAGAGCACGGCCGCGCAGTTCTTCAAGAAGATCACGAAGTTTGGGAAAGACATGAAGGCGTGGCCAGTCTGGAGCGCGATGAAGACCAAGATTGAGCAGTTCCGCCAGACGCTGCCGCTCATCCAGGACCTCAAGAGTCCAGCGCTTCGAGCGCGTCACTGGGCGCAGCTCAAGGACGAGATGGGCAAGTCGTTCGACACCGAGTCGGCGAGCTTCACGCTCGAGCGTGTCTTCTCGCTCGGCTTTCACCTCCACGCGGAGTTCATCAGTACGCTCTCGAGCAACGCAGGCAAAGAGCTGTCGATCGAGCAAGCGCTCGACGGCATTGAGCGACGGTGGAGCGAGATCGACTTGGACATTGGCGAGTACAAGACTGTGTACTTCAAGATCAAGTCGGCCGACGATCTCTTCACTGCGCTTGAAGACGACCAAGTCCAGCTCTCGACCATGAAAGCGTCGCCGTTCTTTGGGTCGTTCGACACCAAGATCCTCCGGTGGGAGAAGACGCTCGCGCACATGTCGGAGGTTGTCGAGACGCTCTTGAGCGTCCAGCGCTGTTGGATCTACCTCGAGAGTATCTTCATGGCGTCCGAGGACATCCGGAAGCAGCTCCCGCTCGAGAGCAAGCTCTTTGACGAAGTGAACGCTGCGTACGCCAAGGTCACCGACGCCATGGCGCGGACACGGAACGCGGTGCGAGCAACGCAAGAGCCGCACGTGCTGACGACGCTCGTCGAGATGCAAGAGAAGCTCGACGAGATCCAAAAGTGCCTCGACCAGTACCTCGAGACGAAGCGGACGCTCTTCCCACGCTTCTACTTCCTCTCGAACGACGACTTGCTCGAGATCTTGGGGCACCAGAAAGACCCGGACCAGGTCCAGAAGCACATTAAGAAGTGCTTTGAAGCGACCAAGACACTGACGCTCATTGCGCCTGGCACACGTGGGAACGCGACGTTCGAAGCACTCGGGATGAACTCGCCGTGTGGCGAGCACGTGCTGTTTGCGACCACTGTCGTCGTTGCAGGCGCTGTGGAAGGCTGGCTCTTGCGCGTCGAAGCTGCGATGGTGAGCACGCTCGAGAAAGTGTACGCCCAGTGCCTCATCGGGTACAAGGGGAAGAAGGAGAAGTGGATCAAAGACTTCCCAGGCCAGCTCTTGATCACGTGCGGCCAGACTGCGTGGACAAACGAGTGCATCAAAGCGCTGAACGAAGTCGCAAAGGGCGACAAGAAAGCGCTGAAAGCGCTCAAGAAGAAGTGGATCTCGTACCTCAACAAGCTCGCGGACCTCGTGCGCGGTCAGCTCGCTCCGATCGAGCGCAAGAAAGTGGTCGCGCTCATTACGATCGAGATCCACTCGCGGGACGTCGTTGACCGGCTCGTGAAGCAGAACTGCAAGAGCGTGACGGACTTTGACTGGCTCATGCAGCTCCGATTCTACTACAACAAAGACGTGGGCGAGAGCGGCGTGTGCGAAGTGAAGCAGACGGTGACGTCGCTCCAGTACTCGTACGAGTACCAGGGCAACAATGGCCGCTTAGTGATCACGCCGCTCACGGACCGGTGCGTGCTCACAATGACGACAGCGCTGCACTTGAACCGCGGTGGGAACCCGCTGGGACCAGCGGGGACGGGCAAGACCGAGACGGTGAAGGACCTCGGGAAGAACCTCGCCAAGTACGTGATCGTGTTCAACTGCAGCGACGGACTCGACTACAAGTCGGTCGGTCGCATGTTCTCGGGCCTCGTCCAGTCTGGTGGCTGGGGCTGCTTTGACGAGTTCAACCGCATTGAGATCGAAGTGCTGTCCGTCGTCGCCCAGCAAGTGCTGACGATTATGCAGGCGCTGACGCTCAAGCAGCCGCACGTCTTCTTCCTCGGCGCGACGATCAAGTGCAACCACAACGTCGGCATCTTCATCACGATGAACCCTGGCTACGCAGGCCGCACAGAGCTCCCGGACAACCTCAAGGCGCTCATGCGACCGTGTGCAATGATGGTCCCGGACCTAACGCTCATTGCCGAAGTGATGCTCCAAGCCGAAGGCTTCCGAGACGCCAAAGCGCTCGCAAAGAAGACGACGACGCTCTACGGCCTCATGATCCAGCAGCTGAGCAAGCAGGATCACTACGACTTTGGGCTCCGGAGCCTCAAAGCCGTGCTCAACATGGCCGGCGCTCTTAAGCGCGAGGACCCCAACTTGCAAGAAGAGACGATTCTCTTGCGCGCTCTCCGCGACATGAACATGCCCAAGTTTGTCCGCGAAGACGCTGCGCTCTTCCGGCTCTTGCTCGGCGACCTCTTCCCATCCATTGAGCTCCCTGTGACGGACTACGGGAAGCTCCAAGGCACGATCGAGCAGGAGCTCGCAGACCAGACGCTCCAAGTGCACGCGGGGCTCGTCTTCAAGACGATCCAACTGTACGAGTCGCAAGTCACGCGTCACTGCAACATGATTGTGGGCCAGACCATGGCCGGCAAGTCGACAGTCTGGAAGACGCTCCAGCTCGCCAAGACGCGGCTTGCAAAAGACACTACGCCTGGATACTTGCCAGTACGCGTGCAAGTGCTGAACCCCAAGTCGATCTCGCTGAACGAGATCTACGGCGTGTACGACCTCTCGACGTTCGAGTGGATCGACGGCATCCTCTCAGCGATCTTCCGGACACTCGCAGCAGACGAGAAGGCGGAAGAGAAGTGGATCATGCTCGATGGACCGGTCGACACGCTCTGGATCGAGAGCATGAACAGCGTGATGGACGACAACAAGGTCCTCACGCTCATCAACGGCGACCGGATCAGCATGAGCCCGACCATGGCGCTCATGTTCGAGGTCCAGGACCTCTCCGTGGCCTCACCAGCTACAGTCAGCCGCGCTGGGATGGTGTACATGGACGTGGACGACCTCGGGTGGCAGCCATTCGTGCAGACATGGCTGGCAACAACGATCACTGAGCCGGAAGAACGCGAACTCCTCCAAGCGCTCTTTGACAAGTACGTCGACAAGTTGTTGCGATTCAAGAAGACCGACGCCTCGGAGCTGATCCCTGTGACGGACTTCAACAGCGTCAAGTCGCTCTGTAATCTGTACAACGCGCTCGGGACGCCCGCGAACGGAGTTGACAGAGCTGTGAGTGGCGACAAGTTTGCTGCGGTGGTCGAGAAGTGGTTCTTGTTCTGCGTGACGTGGAGCGTGCTCGGAGCGGCAGACGAGGACGGACGCAAGAAGTTCGACGCGTGCGTCCGCGACATTGACACCGTCTACCCGCCACTAAAGACTGCGTACGACTTCTTTGTCGACGCGAGTGCGCGCGATTTCAAGCTCTGGGACGAGAAGCTCCCACAGAGCTTCCGTGTCGCACTGTCGACAGCGTTCCACAAGATCATGGTGCCGACAATCGACACGTTGCGGTACGGGTACTTGCTCCAGACGCTGCTCAGCGCTGGTCTCCACACGCTCGTTGTGGGCGAGACGGGTGTCGGGAAGACTGCGGTCGTGCAGAAAGAGACCGAGAGTCTGAGTGACGCGTACCAGTGTCTCGTGCTCTACTTCTCGTCCGCAACGTCGTCTGCGACAACGCAAGACGTGATCGAGAGCGTGATGGAGAAGCGGTCACTGAACCGGTTCGGACCGGTGGGCGGGAAGAAGCTCGTGACGGTCATCGACGACCTCAACATGCCTGCGAAAGACGCGTTCGGGTCGCAGCCGCCACTCGAGCTCCTCCGGCAGTGGATCGACTACAGCTGCTGGTACGACCGGAAGAAGCAGTCGCTCAAGTACTTTGTCGACATGCAGATTGTCGCGTCCATGGGACCCCCCGGCGGCGGTCGGTCGGTCATTAGTTCGCGCTTCCAGAGCCGCTTCCACTTGATCAACCTCACGATCCCCGAGCACGCGCAGCTCAAGCGGATCTTCGAGACCATGCTCGTGCCCAAGCTCGCGGAGTTTGACGACGAAGTCAAGCCGCTCGGTGTCCCGCTCGTCGCGGCAACGATCCAGCTGTACCAGAGTGTGCTCGCGGCCTTCTTGCCGACGCCCGCGAACTGCCACTACCTCTTCAACCTGCGTGACATGGCGAAAGTCGTCCAAGGTCTACTGCTCGCGGATAAGCACAGCGTCACGAGCCGCGACAGCGTCTTGCGGCTCTGGATCCACGAGACGCTGCGTGTGTTCTCGGACCGACTCACGAGCAGCGACGACCAGCTGCTGTTCAAGAAGAAGGTCGACGAGCTGCTCAGTGTGCACTTCCAGAGCGACTGGAGCCGGCTGCTGAGTGCAGCTCCTGAGCGGCTGAAAGAGAGCGGCCCGCTCTTCACGTACGTCTTCTCGTCATCCAGTGGCGGTGACGTGCCCAAGTACGTCGAGTGTGTCGACATGAAGACGCTCAAGGCGTTTGTCGAAGAGCAGCTCGAGAACCACAACGCCGAGCCCGGGTACCTCCCCATGAACCTCGTCATGTTTACTGACGCGTTGCTCCACATTCTCCGGATCCACCGGCAGCTCATGACGACTCGTGGGAACCTCCTGCTTGTTGGCGTTGGCGGCAGTGGGCGACAGTCGCTCACACGCTTAGCAGCGTTCATTGGCGGCTTCAAGGTGCTCCAGATTGAAGTCACCAAGAACTACCGCTCGATCGAGTTCCGCGACGACCTCAAGAAGCTGTACGAGCAGGTGGGGGTCCAAGAGCAGAAGACCGTGTTCCTCTTTAGCGACACACAGATCAAGAGCGAGTCGTTCGTGGAAGACGTGAGCAGCATCCTGAGCAGTGGGGAGGTCCCTGGATTGTTTGAGAAGGACGAGCAACCAGCGCTGCTCGACGCCGTGCGGCTCCGAGCGCGGGCTCAAGGGATAAAGGAGACGAAAGAAGCGCTCTGGAGCTTCTTTGTGAGCGAAGTCCGTCGGAACCTCCACGTCGTGCTCGCGTTCAGTCCGATCGGCAAGGGCTTTCGGAACCGCGTGCGACAGTTCCCGGCGCTCGTGAACAACACGACGATCGACTGGTTCAGCGAGTGGCCGCTCGACGCACTCGAAGAAGTCGCCATGAAGTTCTTGGAAGAGAAGAGCGTCGCGAGCGACAAGCAGCGGCCCAAGATCGCGTCGGTCTTTGCGGTTGTGCACAGTAGCGTCCTGCTCGCGTCGAGCCAAGTGCTCGCCCGGATGAAGCGCCACAACTACGTCACGCCGACGAACTACCTCGCACTCGTGACCGGGTACGTCGAGCTGCTGTCGGAAAAGTCCGCAGCGATCCGCGACACGCGCGACAAGCTCAAGAACGGACTCGCGAAGCTCGAAGAGTCCCGCGTCCAGGTCGAAGACATGTCGAAGCAGCTCGAAGAGCGGAAGCTCATTGTGGCGCAGAAGAACAAGGACTGCAGCGACCTGCTCGTTGTGATCGTCTCGGAGCGCCGTGTCGCAGTCGAGCAGCGGAAACAAGTCGAAGCCGACAGCGAGCGGATCGGAAAAGAGGAAGTCGAGACGCAGAAGATCGCAGACGACGCGCAGAAAGACCTGGACGAAGCGCTCCCGGCGCTCCAGCGAGCCATGGCCGAGGTCGAGAACCTCGACAAGAAGGCGATTGCAGAAGTAAAGGTGTACTCCCAGCCACCGGAGCTCGTGTCGCTCGTCATGTGCGCTGTCATGGTGCTCTTTGGGCTCCCGCCGACGTGGGCGTCGGCCAAGACCAAGATGAACGACGTGAGCTTCCTCCAGCAGATCAAGACGTTCGACAAGGACTCGATCCGCGACAAGACTGTGAAGGAACTCAAGAAGTACACGAGCAAGCCGCTGTTCAACGCGGACGTTGTGCGCAAAGTCTCGTCTGCCGCTGGCGCCCTCTGCGCGTGGGTGCTCGCGATGGAGTGCTACTCGGGCGTGTTCAAAGTCGTGGCGCCAAAGAAAGAGATCCTCAAGAAGTCGCAGCAAGCGCTCGAGCTCAAGCAGAAAGACCTCAAGGTCGCGACCGCGAAGCTCCACGACGTGACGGCGAAAGTCGAAGCGCTGAAAGAACAGTACGACGCGAGCGTGAGTGAGAAGAACGCGCTGCGAGAAGAAGCCGAGCTGCTGGAGCTCAAGCTCGCGCGTGCGGAGCAGCTTGTGAAAGGCCTCGCAGGCGAACGCGAGCGATGGCAACTCTCGATCGCACAGAAGAACGAGCACCTCGTGAGTGTCGTCGGGGACGCACTCGTCGCAGCGGCCTTCATCTCGTACGCGGGCCCGTTCGACTCGCTCTTTCGTGGCTCGCTCGTCGACACGTGGATGAACCGCGTGACGACGCAAGGGCTCCCGCTCTCGCTCAAGTTCACATTCACGGACTTCCTCGCTGATCCAACGGACGTGCGGAGCTGGAACGCGCATGGCCTCCCACGCGATGCGCTCTCGACCGAGAACGGCGTGATCACGACACGCGGGACGCGGTGGCCGCTCATGATCGACCCGCAAGGACAAGCAAACAAGTGGATCAAGTCAATGGAGGGGTCTCAGCTCGACGTCGTCGACCCGATGATGAAAGACCTGCTCCGGAAGCTCGAGAACGGCATTCGGTTCGGCACGCCGGTGCTGCTCCAAGACATCCTTGAAGAACTCGACCCGAGCCTCGAGCCGGTGCTGACAAAGAGCATTGTCCGCATCGGCAACCGCGACGTGCTACGCCTCGGCGACAAGGAGCTCGACTACAACCGCGCGTTCCGGTTCTACCTCACGACGAAACTGCACAACCCGCACTACACGCCCGAAGTGTCGACGAAGACAACGATCGTGAACTTTGTCGTCAAGGAGCAAGGGCTCGAAGCCCAACTGCTCGGCATCACGGTCCAGCTCGAAGAACCGGCGTTGGAAGAGCAAAAGTCCGACCTTGTCGTGCGCGTTGCAGCAGCCAAGAAGAAGCTGATTGACCTCGAGAACGAGATTCTCCGCCTGCTCTCCGCCGCCACCGGCTCGCTGCTCGACGACGAGTCGCTCGTGACGACGCTGAACGCGTCCAAGATAACGTCCGAAGAGGTCGCGTCACAGCTCGTTGTGAGCGAAGAGACAGAGAAGAAGATTGACGTCGCACGCATGGGCTACGCGCAAGTCGCCCTCCGCTCGTCAACGCTCTACTTTGTGCTGAACGACATGACGCGCGTGGACCCCATGTACCAGTTCTCGCTCGACGCGTACGTGCGGCTGTTCCAGGACTCGATCGTTAAGTCCCGGAGCCTCAAGAGCCAAGGCGCGCTGAGTGAAGAGCTCACGGACCGCATCCACGCCATCAACGACTACCACACGTTCGCCGTGTACGCGTACGCGTGCCGTGGGCTCTTTGAGCGCCACAAGCTCCTCTTCTCGCTCCAGATGTGCATCCGCGTGCTTCAGAGCGTGCACAAGATGCCGCTCGACGAGTACGAGTTCCTACTCAAAGGCGGGAGCAGCCTCGCGACGGACGACCGCGTCCCAAACTACGCGAGTGAGTTCCTCCCGGACCAAGCGTGGAGCAGTCTCGTCGAGCTCAACAAGCTCGCGCGCTTCCACGGACTTGTGAGCTCGTTCGATCAAGCGGGGAAGGCTTGGAAGAGCTGGTACCAAAGTAGCACGCCCGAGCTCGAGCCGCTCCCGGGCGACTGGGACGCCAAGTGCAACGACCTCGAGCGGCTGCTGCTCCTCCGGTGCATCCGACCCGACCGGTTGAGTCTCCAAGCCGCACGGTTCACAGCCGCGCACCTCGGCGCACAGTTTGTCGACCCGCCGCCGTTCGACCTCAAGGCGATCTACGACACGTCGAGCTACAAGACGCCGCTCATCTTTGTTCTCTCACCTGGCGTCGACCCGACGAACGCGCTCATTGCGCTCGCTGAGTCGCTGCACAAGAAAGTCGACAACTGCGCACTCGGTCAGGGCCAAGCGAGCATCGCAGAAGCAATGGTCCAGCGCGGACTCGAGGCTGGGAGCTGGGTCTTCCTCGCTAACTGTCACCTCATGCTGAGCTGGGCACCGACGCTCGAGAAGCTCATCGACACGTTCTGCTCGCCGACACCAGCGACTGCGACGGTTGTGAACCCGCACTTCCGCCTCTGGCTCTCGAGCGACCCGAACCCGAACTTCCCGATCGCAGTCCTCCAGCGTGGTATCAAGATGACGACCGAGCCACCGCGTGGACTCAAAGCGAACTTACTGCGGCTCTACAACACGATCTCGCCCGACCGGTTCACGCGGTGCCGCCAAGCGAAGAAGTACAAGCGACTGCTCTTCTGCCTCTGCTGGTTCCACTCGCTCTTGCTCGAGCGCCGCAAGTTCAACAACCTCGGCTGGAACATCCCGTACGACTTTAACGAGTCGGACTTTGCAATCAGCGAAGACGTGCTCGCGATCTACCTCGACGAGTACGACGAGACCCCGTGGGACGCGCTCAAGTACCTCGTCGCGCAGGCGAACTACGGCGGCCGCGTGACCGACGACTGGGACCGACGGCTCATGCTCGTGTACATTAACCAGTTCTTCGCGGAAGACGTGCTCCAGGTCGAGAACGTGCCGCTCGCGGACTCGGAGTACTACTTTGTCCCGGACGACGGCGACTTGCACACGTACGCCGAGTACATTCGGCAGCTGCCGCTCGACGACCCGCCTGCGGCCTTTGGGCAGCACCCGAACGCTCAGGTCGCGTCGCAGATCGACGACGGCCGTGAGCTGGTCGCGACGATGCTCTCGCTGCAGGCGATGGGCGTGTCTGAGGGTGGCAAAGGCAGCGACGAGAAGGTACTGTCGCTGCTTCAGACGCTCAAAGAGTCAGTGCCCGAGGTCTTTGACTTGCCGAGCGTCAAGGTCGCAGTCGCTGCTCGCTCAGACCCGGACGCGCTCAAGACGGTGCTCGTCCAGGAGCTGGAGCGGTACAACAAGCTCCTTGCAGCGATCCGCGGCTCCGTGGTCGCGCTCGAGAAGGGCATTCAAGGGTCTGTCGTGATCACACCGGAGCTTGAAGCTGTGTACGTCGCCCTGCTGCTCGGAAGCGTCCCAAAGGCCTGGAGCTTCTGTTACCCGTCGCTCAAGCCGCTCGGGCCGTGGACGCAAGACCTGAAGCTCCGGTGCGAGCAGATGACAAGGTGGGCAAACCACGCAGTACCGAGCGTGTTCTGGCTCTCGGGGTTTACGTACCCGACCGGGTTCCTCACGGCGCTCCTCCAGACAGCAGCCCGTAAGAACGGCATCTCGATCGACTCGCTCAACTGGGACTTTGTCGTGCTCAACCAGAGCGAGAATGCGCTCCCGACCGGTCCAAAGGACGGCGCGTACATCAAGGGACTGATCCTCGAAGGCGCACGGTGGGACTTTGACCACGACTGCCTCACGGAGCCACTGCCGATGGAGCTTCACTCGATCATGCCGATCCTCCACTTCAAGCCCGTCGAATCGAAGAAGAAGGCGTCGAAAGGCCTCTACAGCTGCCCGCTCTACATGTACCCGCTCCGCACGGGCACGCGCGAGCGACCGTCGTTCATGATCGCCGTCGACCTCAAGTCTGGTGCCGGCAAGTCGCCAGATGTCTGGACGCGGCGAGGCACTGCGCTGCTCCTGTCGCTCGCGACCTAGCTAGCTGCGTTACCGTACCTAGTCTAGCTGATACCAGTAGTACTACTATAGTAACTACAGCGTGAGCCACGCATGTCCGTCGTCGTCACGGTCGTCGTTCCCTCCGTCGCCCACGTTCAGCGTCGATGCCCGCAGCTTGGCTGCTACATCCAGTACATCGTTGCGGAGACGGCGGGAGCGCCGGTCGGTCGGCCCAAAGTGGCTCTCGACAATGTAGCTCGCAGTGCGCAAGTGCTTCTCGGCCGCACGCAGCTGGCCCATGTCAAGCAGCAGTGAGCCGAGCTCACGAGCGCTCTCGGACGCCTCGAGCGAGCACTCGCCGTAGCCGTCGCTCGCTGCACGGACGATCGCTTCGTGCACGCTCCGCAACTCGTCGTTCCGAGCGTGGCCGCCTGTGCGCAGTAGCAGTACGCACTGACGAAACGCCTCGATCGCGTGGGCGCAGCACTCGCGTCGCGTCGACTCGGCCGCGCCCGTGAACTCGCGCGCGAACGAGTGGAAGAACTCACCGACGTGCTTGTACGCAGCGTGCGCCTTTGCGAGCTCCTGCAAAGGTGGCTGCTGGTAAAGCTTCGCGATCTCGAGGCGCAAAAACGCAGACGTTGGCACGGTGCCGCTGCACGCGATCTCGTAGATCTCGGCCGCTTTCGTGTAGTACCGGATGCTTTCAAGCGGCTCGCCCTTGAGGGCGTAGATCTGGGCGAGCGTCGCGTGCACAGCTGCGACACTGATGTGGTCGCGGCCCAAGTGGCTCTCTTGGATCGACCACGCTTTCGTGCAGAACTCGACCGCGTCGTCCACCATGGCAGGGTCTGGCCGAGCCAGCGTGCTGACCGAGTACGTGTGCGCCAGCGCGTCCGCTGCACGGCTCTCGGCCACCTTCTTGGGTAGCACAGCGCCGGTTCGAGCGCACTCGTCGTCGATCACTTCGATCGCCTTTGCACGCAATGCACGGCTGCCTTCGACCGACTGCAGCCACTGTTTCGCACCGTCAAGCGCAGCTTGTTCGGCCACGACGCCGAGCTGCTTGTAGCGAAGAGTGAGCGTCTCTGCGAGCACGAGGTAGAACGGCACGAGACTCGCGCTCTCAGGCCCAAAGAGCTGCTCCTGCTGCGCGATTGCGAGCTGCGCCTGCCGCACCGCTTCTTCGTACTTGCCACGGCGCAGACACAGGCGCGCCAGGAAGAGCTTCTGGCGCGGCCACAGCTCCTGCACTGCCCGCGTAAACAGCTCGCGGCTGCTGCCAAGCTCCACGACCTCTGGCCACGTGAGCGAGTGGTGCTGGAGCCGCTCGAGCAGCACTTGGAGCGAGACGCAGAGCGCCTGTAAGTACCCATCGTTGTCGTGTTGGACCGACTCGAGGCGAATGAGAAACGAGTGGAACGGCACAGCGCCGTCTTGCGAGAGATCGAGGCACGCAAAGTGGCTGCGCACGAGCCGCAACGCGACTTCTGGCGCCGCGTGCTCGAGTCGCGCGATGTACGCTTGGAAACGCGGGCTCGTGCGCTCGAGGTGCAGGAGAAGCTGTTGCCAATGCACGCTCTGCCCTGTTCCAATCGCCTCGCTCAGACACGCTTCTGAGAACGGTGCCGCGTCTCGGTCAGCACAGCGTTCCCTTGACTCGTCAGAGTCTCTAGCGCAGCAAGCCGCCCACAGGTCTGGTACGTCTGCAGACGAGAGCTGCCCCTTTCGTTCCTCACTGTGGGCTTGGAGGTCGTAAAAGTACGTAAGCGCGCGCATGAAAGGGGTCCGCCCAGCCTGCTGTTGTCCAAGGGACTCTTGTCGCCCATGTCCGCCACGCCTGCCAGACTTATACACGGAGGCGGCGGGCTCAAGGGACGCAGCACCGACCTGCGTGAGCAGCTCACTCGCCGTTGCAATGTGCGCGTGGCCCTGCTTCCAGAGGTTCGCGCGCCCGTACGCCTCCGCGAGCTCCACCTCGGCACGCACGAACGCCAGACTCACGCGACCATGTGTGAGCTTGGCGAGCGCCAGCACTCGAATCCGTCCGCGCAGTAGCTGCTCGAAGAGCGTGCGGCCGTCGTCGTCGAAGAACTGCTGGAAAAACGGCTCGGCGCACGCGTCGTCGTCGTAGCCAGCGGCGTGTATGCCGCATTGGGCATCGTCTACCGGCTGCTGTACTTGAGGTTGCGTGACGAGCGGTCGCGCGAAGGCGCCGAGACGCACGTGGCCAGAGCTCTCAAGCACCGTCAGCTCGCGATCGAGTTGCACGCACTCACGCAGCGCGTCTATGAGGCGTTCGGTTGGTGGTCTGTACTCCCGTGATGGGACCAGAGGAGCGCATGTGGCTCCGGCACGCCGCGACGGTGATCGCGTAGCGGAAGACACGTGCAGCGGGAGGCGATAGCGCGGGGCTGTCATGTTGTGATGGCTACAAATAGTTTCGCCCTTTTCCTCTATCGCCAGGTGGACATTTTGGTTTATTTATCCGAAGTCAGGTGGACACATGGTATAGTGGACGTATGAATACTGTTGATGAATGGATGTATGAATGGACGGTTTACCCCCCCCAGTCCCCAGGCGTCCCGGAAATTGGATTTGGAAATTTTCACATGTTGTAACAGTGAAAATTAGGTTTAACATGTGAAACTAGAATCTATACTATGTTTTTGTATAGACTCGATCAAGTACGACGCCTGCACTGAAAAACGCGACACTCGATTTTTGGCTGTGCCCAGTCGCTGTTCCCAGCTGCCAACATGCCAGCCTTCACATGTTGTAAGTTGACCAAAAAGACGCAATTTTCGGCCAGCATGTTGATGGAACAACATCAGCAAAATGGCCCGGCTAGCGAGTGTCCCACTCCAAGCCTCTCTTTTGGTGGTGTCATCACGTGAAACGCTACTTTTCGAGCCAGTTATCAGATCATGTGTACTGAGAAGATGAGATGTCAAAAGCAAATGTACTGATCTTAGGAAATTCAGACGCGCTCAATGCGCACAATCATCACTCACTCATCAAAAGCTCACTCAAAATCGTCCGAGTCGGCCGCGCTTTCGCGCGCCGCGATCACACCCACACTGGCGTCCTCGAACGAACTCAGCGCCGACCCGTCCCGCTCGCTCTCGATCACCTCCTCCTCTTCTTCATCATCGTTCTCGTCCCCCTCGCCTCCGTCTGCACCCGCGCTGCCGGCGCGCGCACGACCCGCCTTGCGCTTCCTCTTCCCGAGCGCACACCCCGGACACCGTATCTGCATGCCCCGCCCAACGAGCGGCTTCGGGAGACTCGCGCCGTTCCCCCAGACGTTTTGCCAGATCTGGTGGCAAGTCAACGCGTTGTTGTCGTTGCGAGCCCTCGCCTTGTTACACGGGTATACTCTACAGCACCGCATGAGCCACAAGTGAGCCATCTCAGTCACGCACTACCACAACCACACAGCACAACAAGCTCGCGTACCGCGCCGTGTCGTGACTGCACGCAGCGCAGTAGTATTTTGTCCCTTGCCGCTCGCTCGAGCTGCTTTTCAGCAGCGAGCATACCTTGCATTGGCGCGGACGCCGCCGTCGCGGGCCGCCCAAGGGCTGGTAGCCCGGGCGCTCCTCGAGCTTGTGCTCGTCGGGCGCCTCTCGAAAGAGCTCGCATTGCACGGCAGCACCGCTGGTGTTGTTCTGCGCCACAACAGAGAGAAAGAGAGGGCATGTGAGAGTGTGAGCGATAGCAATAGAGAGCGCAAAACATCGCACGCACCATCGCAAAGTCCTGTGCCGTCAGCGAAAGGAGCTGCACTTGAAGTCACGACAGGAACTTGGCTTGCTCGATTGGCTTCTCACCCGCCCTTTTTGCCGCCTCCCGACAGACGACGAAGGCGTTCACCATCACCATGTCGACTAGGCCCAGAAACAGCCCTTTGTAGTATTTCTTCATGGCCACTGCGAGCTGCAGCGAGTAGCGCTGCAGCCGCAGCTGGTCGTGAAGGTCGACGCTCCGCATCGACCTCTGGTAGTCCCGAACGACTGAGAGGCACGGCGCCACCACCCTTGCTCCACCATGAAGTCGCTGTTCTGTGAGGCATGTACGACATACAAATGTGAGTCAATCCACATGTTGTCAGATACAACATGCGCGACTCTATCGATTTCGCAGCGCTCACCACATGACTCCATCTCGCGGCTCCCTCCAGTAGCAAGTAGCTGGACAGGCTTTTTGTCCCACCACAATACAACCGTCATGTCCTTGCACACCTTGGCGACAACGAAGCGCGTTGTTCCGCGCCCCATCTGCGACGGTCTTGGGCGGTTCTTCTCGGTGACACCAGCAGCAAAGCCCAGACGATTCGCCATGATCGTCCCAATCGAGTACACGTGTCGGTGCAGCAGCTGTAACGCAAGCTGCACCGACGGGTAAAAGCGGTCTGTGACCACAGCGCGGAGCACGCCGTCGCGTGGCTCTGGGAGCACCCCGTTGAGGTTCCGAATTACCGCCGCCGGGCCGCTGTTCTGGTTCGCTGACGCCTCGGCGGCGTGCTGCGACTTCCCGTAATAGACCTCGAGTCTGACATGTAGCAGGTACAATATGCGAAATGCAACATGTCGTCAGTTACAACATGTCGTACTTAGCCAAAATAGTGGGGGCCCCGTAAGCCCACAAGGGACCCACAGGGCTGTATGCATGATGTACGCCATGGAAACATGCGCCACGCGCACACACATGCACATATGAACCACGCACCAGACACAGTATGCTGTCTGGGTACAGCATGTCGTAAACAGTTTAGTGCCCCACTTGTGCGGCTTGTCCTTGAGATACTGGCGGGTCGGGTTGAAGCGGCTGCGGGGTGGAATGACGGCCTCGTCGAACGCGAGCGCCGACGGATTCTGGAAGCCTTGCAGGCAGGTACGCTGCAGCACTTCGACGACACTGCGCACCTTCCAGGCTCTGTCGATCGCCGACCTCGGATCCGCGTTGTTCGTGAAGTGCGTGTTGGCCGTGACGTGCGCGAACCGGCTCCTCGGCATGAACCTGCCAAAGGTCCCAGCTGACACCGCTCCCGTCGAGGTTGACGCCCAGTGGTCGGTGAACTTGCGCGTTTGGGGCGCCAGCATGCACGCGACTAGTAGCCCCATGCAAACGAGGAGCTCGTGCGGTTGCACGTCTCTCACCACCGACTCCTTCTCCATGATCTCCTGCTTCGTTCTCGTGTCGGTGTCCGCCTTGCTCGCGAAGATGCGGTCATCCCGCTCCGTCAAGTGCTGCTGGTGGTACCGGCTCGTCCCTCTCGCCACTCGCCGCCACAGTGGCTGTGGCATAAAGAATAAGAAACCGTCAAGTGGCGAGTCGGCCAATGAGAACACGGCATGCGTCGTGCCGGTATGCCCATTGACGAGCCCTGGGGGGTGAGTGCCATCAGGAAAGCTCGACGAATCTGCATGTTGGCAAATACAACATGTGTCAGTTTCCACATGTTGTACATACAACATGCACAACTCGCATCACGCACGCACCAAGCTCCCATCCGTCAAGTCGCATGCGTCGATGTTGGTCAGGGCCATGCGCGAGCTCCAGGAGCTCGTCGCCATTTGCAGCACGCCACCCCGATGCGTTGTCTGCAGATGGTGTCTCGTCTGCTTGGATCTCCTCCGCCTCATCCTCCTCTATGGTCTCCTCGTCGCCATTGCCACTGGCGTCGTCGATCTATGGGTCTGCGTAGCCTTTTTCGTCGTCAGAAATGAGTGACTCGAACTCCGCGGCGTTCAACTCCGCGGAGCTCGTGACATTCACGTCGATCGCGTACTCATCCGACGGCGTCGTTGGTGTCTGCGGTGTTGGCGTTCTACCGCCCCTCGAACGAGATCGTGCTCGTGGACCAGATTGGCCGACAGGCGTGTCGTAGCCATTCGCCTCGCGGTGCAGACGACTCGCCTCTCGCCTGCGGGCGGCAAATCGGATGATCGCCTGTCGCCTCTCCTCCTCGCCACGTGCCTCAGCTGAAACAGTACTCTCTCGCTGCCGTGCGCTGGCCTCATCCCGTGCAGCAGTGGCAGCTGCCGCAGCCGCTGCCTTCGCCTTCTGCTTCGCCGACTTCGCTCTCGGTTTCTTACCTGCAACTTTCGCCTTCCCTCGACCTGATATGCTGTAAGTGACAACATGGTTAGTGACCAGCATGTTGTATGTACAACGTTCACATTCACGCATACGCACCACGTTTCGCAGTCGTCGTCGTATCGTTCGCATCGCTTCTGCTCGTCGCCTCGGCACTTCCTGTCCTCGCCGCCACGTCGTCACTTGCAGTTGTTATCGTCACGTCGTCACCGCTCGTGCTTGTCGCTGGCGCGTCCGCGTCGCTCGCAGTCGTCGCTGCAACACCCGTGGCACTCGCAGTCGTCGCGTTGTCGTCGCTCGTGCTGGTCACGTCATTGCCACTCGTGCTCGCCGCTTCCGTGCTTGCAGTCGTCGCCGCCACGCCCTTCTTCGCTGTCACGAGGCGAGGCTCCGTGGCTTAGCATACACGTGCGCGTGAGGAAGCGGGAGCACAAACGACCGAGTCTGTGCTGAAGCGGGTATTTTCAACTCTGATCTTATATTATGTTTTGGTTTTAAACTAGTGATGAAATCAAGGAATTCTAAGGCTACTCAGAGCCACCCATTAGAGGGAGCCTCCTGATTTGCTAAAAGGACCATTCCTTCGACCAATAGAAGGTTTCCGACGAAATAAGGGAGGAAATCCTAGAGGAGTCCAAATAGAGACGGCCCTAATTAAAACTAGGACCGTACCTACTAGGATGTGTACGGTGACCCCGTTACATTCGCTGGCGGCTTGCTTACCGGTGCCTTCGCCTTCGCCTTCGCCTTCGCCTTCGCCTTTGCCTTGCCAGTCGCAGCCACCTTCTTCTTCGGCGCCGGCTTCGCCCGCCCCTTCCCCTTACCTTTGCTCTCGTCTGCACTTCTCGTCGTCGCCGCTATGTCCTTCGCCTTGCCCTTCGCTCTCGCAATGAGGTATGCCGCGTCTTTGCCCATCGGCTGTCTGGGCGGCAGACTGTGAGGTCCAAACCTCTCCGGTGCAACCACCTCAAACTCACCTCACTCACCTCGCTGCCTCTGCTCGGCTAGCACCTGTCGCTCGTCCTCATCGACCGCCATCAATGCATTCATGAACTCCTTTCGGTTGCTCCGTGTCCCCGTCATCTCAACTGTTCGTTTGGCGGCAAATTTTTAACTGGCAACCAGTCAAATTCAAACGGTTGGAAGGGTCGAGAACAAGTGTGTCCTTTTTGCTCTCATCCTTTTCATTCCCTCTAGTCTTTTTTTACACACTGCCATACTTAAACCTGTGCATTTGGAGAGAATTGTTGATGTGGCCGTTTTCGTGCAAAATCGCGTTTGACTTGGAGTTTGTATCGAAAAGAGTGTTTTCGATACATTTACTGTTACCACATGTTGTACGTACAACATGTGAAAATTTCCAGCATGTTGGCGGATACACCATTGGATGGGGTTTAGGGGGTTAAATGGATGAATGAGACCTTGCATTTATCTGGCATTCCACGAAACCAAAATCGTTTCAGGGGACGACACTGTGTCGGACACAGACACAATTTTTTTTAAATTATTATGGCCGTGGATTTTCAGATATACTGGATATTTTTGGGTGTGAAACGTCTATCTCCGACCAGTCAGTGATACGCAAAAGTGGCAATCCTGTCTCCACCTTGACGCTTCCGACCAGCCAGTCCTCTCTGTCCACGAGTGGGAAGTGCGATGGGACTCACGCGCAAAAGTGGCGAGCCGAACCGGCGCCTGCCGTGAAGAAGAAGCCGCCGAGAGCAGTCAAAGCGTGCATGTCCGTGCTCGACGACGGCTACCTTAGCGGCGACGATGGCGACCAGAAACACCGAGTTGAGCAGTCTGGCGAAGCTGCTGAGCGGACAGTGGAGGAAGAGGGGCTCTTGACCTCAAACCAGTTGTTGTGGGACGACCCGTAGCGGATGGCGCCGCACATGACGAGCAGACTCGCGTCGCCGAACCGAGAGCTCAAGGTGCTCGAAGTGCGCTACTTCCGCACGCGACTCCAGCTGGAAAAATCAATGGACAAGTGCTTGGAGGCTTTGCCTTTAGAGGTGGTTTACTGGGGCCCATCAAATCAAGTGCGCCGGCTCTCTGCGAGACGAACAAACTCGAATCTCTCAATGCTGAAATCACCTCCTCCTATTAGCCTACTGCTGCTGCTGCTCTTGAGAGAACTGGTCCAGCTTCGACACGACGAACGGAATCGTCACACGCTGCGATGCCTCCAACGCACACATCATCCGGATCAGCGTCCACTGCGCGTCGCTCATGCTCGCTGGTTGCTCAGGAAGCAGACCCTTCTTCACGACTCGGAAGCGCACCATCGCGTCGAGTGCGGACCAACCCCACGGTGGCTCACCGCTCACGAGCTCCACGATCAGCATCCCGAACGAGTACACATCGGACGCCGGTGTCACGCGCTCGCGTCGAATGTACTTGGGCGAGCGCCACTGTAGCGCTCCCTGTCGCTTCGGGTCCACCGTCAATTCGGCGCGGTGCAGCAGACTGCTCAAGCCAAAGTCAATGATCTTCGCGTCGCCGTTCGCTCCAATGAGCACGTTGTCACACTTGAGGTCGTTGTGCACCACGTTCTGCTCGTGCAGGTACTGGAGTCCACATGCGACCTGGTGCAGCAGCCGCCAGCGTTCCTCGCCATGCGCTTTGCTCTTCTTCACGTACCCAAGCAGGTTGCCACCACCAGCGTGTTCGCACACAAAGAAGCGCTTCCCGACGTCACAAGCGCCGAAGAGCTTGAGTACGTGCGGGTGGCTGAGCAGGAACCACACGCGCAGCTCATGTGCGAACAGCTCGCGGTCGTACGCGTCCGCGTCGGCTTCGTACCCCATGAGCTTCACCACGACAGGCGAGTTGCGCCACGTCGCCTTATACACGGCATCGAACGAGCCGTCACCGATCTTGTCTCGGCTTGGGTTATACTGGAGCTTGTGGACGTGGATGAGCCAGGTCCGGCTTGACTTCGTGCTGTCGGCGACTTCTTGTCCTGCTGTCACTGTTGACAGAGACAACTCTCTTGCTGGGCAGAGACTAGAGCCCTCCAACCCACCGGCCGATGTTCCTTCCAGTTCGTGTAATGCTTCGTTCATCTCAGTGGTGTCGAATCGCTCGATCCTTACGGGTCGTTCACGAGCTGACTGCTTGTCTGTCGCCGACGTTTGATCTTGTTCACCACAAGGGCTCATGTCACCGGCACTGCTGCTGGATTCTGTGTCAGCGTCTGCTTCCTCCTTCACATCGGCGTCCATGACCTCCTTGGTCTCAAGATCTTCGTCATTGTCTTCTTCAGCAGTCAGACCCAACGGACGACGTTGATCTCCAGCTTGACGAACAGCATGGCTCTGCCACGAGTGAATCTCATCTACCGTTGAAGGAGACAGGAACGCCACCAACTCGTCCAGTCGCCGGTGGAACACGTGACTCTGGAGCGACACCTTCTGGCTCTTTGTACGCAGCAACACCGACGCATCACTGACTGCAGTACCCAAGAACTTGTTGAACTCCACCAGCACGCTGATGAAGCTTTGGACGGCTGCGTCATCTTGACGCCGATGCTGGGCTTGAATCACTCCCAGCACGTCGCGAATCTGCTCGAAGATGTGGTCGACAGCTTCTCGCGACTCTTGCACTGCCGACACTTGCGCTCGTGGTGCTTGACGTACTCTTGAAGAGTCATTCCGAGTTCCAGAAATCGAATCGTGTCGAGGCTGTCACTCCTTGTAGAGTCGGGCTGAATCCTGTCGCCTTGCTGCGGCGATGGCTTTTGTTGCTCCACAATATGCTTGAGTTTGAGCACCACGGTCGCGATGGTCGGTCGCTGCTTCAGATCCTCGTGCTTCATTCGCTCGGCCAGTCGCAGCACTGCTGGGATTGATTTGTGCTCTTTGTTGATCATATACCCCAAGCCGATCACGCTCGTTGGCGCAGCTGGCGACAACCTGCGAAGTTTTTGGCGCTTCCACCACTCGGTACACCCAAAGACCAAGATCTTCGCAACACCGTCGTTGCCGATCCAGATGTCGGTGGGCCACACAATTTTGAGCTCGATGCCGCGTTCCGCCAAGTGCTGGAGGCCCAGCGCCTCCGCTCATCGACTGCGTCGACGCTCCCGCCGCGAGCCAGACGGAGCTCCACCGCGTCCGTGTGCCCTCGTTCAGCAGCGCAATGAAGTGGAGTTCGCCCCAGCGTATCGACTGCGTCGACGCTCGCGCCACAAGACAACAGCAGATCCACCACGTCCGTGTGGACCTCCTAACTTAACCCCTCTAGTACCGGGTCTTATTCTGTACCACTCCGTTCCATAACTATTCATACATTTCGGTTTATACCTGCGCGTTTTATCAATATTACGCAGATTTGACCAAGAGAAACTGCATTCTGCTCGTCTGACTGCTCTCGTTTGATTCATGTACAGTTTGCTGCATTCTGATTAGAGGATAAGTGAAGACGATGAAATATGGCCAATCAGGGCGGCAGATATCATAAAAAGTGTGCTTTCTATGCTCATGTTCATGTGGTTGTAATGGATTTGCACACATCACATACTGAATGCAAGATAAATATGGTACGATTAATTTGGAACAAGAAAAAAGTGGGACGTATGCATAGTTTTGGAACGGAGTGGTATACTACAGAATAAGGAAATGATTTGATTAAAGTATGGCCAATGTCCAATTTGAATTATTGGGTCGAAGCCTCCCCTCCAGATTAGTCTAAAAAGAGGCAGTTTTGTGCCAAAGCCCGTCCATTTGGACAAAGTGAGTGGGATACTGGCGAGTTGAGATTGGCTGTTGCCTGTTGAACCCAGCTGCTCCTTGCCAGCTCTACCTGCAAGACGCAATGCTTGAGCATCCCTCGCCCTTCCGAAGGGCGAAGAACGCGAGCTGGTGCTCATTTGCACGCTCACCAAGCCACACACTAAAGTCAACAACGCTGTTCATTCGCTCCAATATGCAAAGTCTGGTCACTCCTGCTCACTCGCGGCCACTCTTCCAACTGCTCATTCTTGCTCTGTCATTCTCACTCTCTCTGTCTCGCTCGTCGTCGTCGTTCTCGCGCTTGCGCTTGCGAAAGAGAATGTGCTTGCGCATCTCGGGTGGGATCGCATCCCCATTCTTCCACGTCTCGTGCCACACTTGGCTGCACGTGAGCGTGTTGCCAGTGCTGGGCCGACGCACGCGGTGGCAGAGCGGGACGTGGCCGCCCTGATGGCCGCTGCACGACTCGCAGAAGAAGCTCGTCTCGAGGCTCTTCTTGAGCCGAACGTCGTTCTCGCCGTCCTCATCTTCGAATTCCAGCCCCGCCTCCTCCGCGTCACTCTTGCGCTGCTCGCGCTCCTTCTTGCGCGCCATCATTTCCACACTGTTGAAAGCCGAGCAGACTTTGCACGAGTGCTGCCGGCGCTTGTGTTGTGTGTCTGTTGCGTAGTATTCGTCTATGTTGACCAGCGTGTGACCGCTTGCGGCAGCCGGCATCGTGATGAGATCCTCGGCGTTCAAGTTGCGCTCAAAATCGCGCCCCTCAAGTCCCAGCAGCTCGCCGTGTAGCTTGCGTAAGTACTCGGTGTGGGTTGGCACCATTTCCCCCTTACGCTTCATGATGATCTTGCGCACTATAAACCCATTTCTCAGCGCCATGTCGACAAGGCCCACGAACAGCGTCTTGTACTTGCGGTAGCGCAAGCACTTTTCGATCGAGTATCTCTGCAGTCGGATTTGATCGTGCACGCCTACTCCGCCCATGCCGGTGTGGTAGTCGCGGACCAGCTGTGGGCACGGCACGTTCGTTTTGCTGCCGTTCTTCTCCTTTCTCGCCACACTCGTGAGGTTGGTGCTGCATCCCGTTACGAAAAAGTTGACTGGTCGCGAGTCCATCCATGACATCGCGACCCGCTCTGAATGCGTGCGAGACTGAGCGATCCGGTATGTGCCACGCGCGATGTTTTTGGGTTGCTTTTTCTACTTGTAGGTGATGTCGTGGCACCACCCAAGCCGGTTGGTACGCACGGTCCCGACGTTGTAGAGTCCCAGTGAGAGCATCTTGAGCGACAGCGCGAGAGACGAGTAGTAGTTGTCGGTGATCATGAGTCTCTTCTTCTCCTGTACCTTGAGCACATGCGTGAGGTTGCGGACGACGGCGCTTGGGCCGACATGTGTCTCCACTGACGCTCCTTTGCCGCAATAAACCTCGATCCTTTACCATACAGAACAACACATTAGTCTCGTCGCACTAGAGTGGAGTCTACAGAATAACAC
>JAASGD010000262.1:0-28307 GCA_023334115.1 Globisporangium megalacanthum
CCGAGCGAGCTGTTGTCCTTGCCAAGCCATCGACTCGATCACCAGCCAGAGTACTACAGCGTCAGCAGCACCGACAGATACAAGCAACCATCAGCGGCTGTGGAACTCTTCCACCGTGGCAACCGCAGCCTTTGCTGCGAATGAAGTAGCTCCGCATTGCACGGGGCTCCCCGTTGCTACACCGCACAGCACAGAACGACCTTAGATCGACTCGTGCTGCACCAGTCAAATGTTGGTATGAGCTGCGTGGCGTGAAGGAAGAGAAGCAGCAGTTGAACACAAGTGCATGTTAGAGCGCTCGTCTCTCGCGAGACTTCAGGCTTGCAAGGATGTGACCACCCCGTTTGCTCTTCAATCTCTGTCAGTTGCAGTTCCTGTGGTTTCCTTGGGCTGTAGAAGTTCTCGAAGTACGAGAAAGCGACTGGGAGAATCACACACCTCACTGTAGGTTGACAACAACGAACTGCCGCTTTGAGTTGCGATGCAATCTGACGACTCGCAAGGCTCGATCGAGCTGTGTGGACACGGCTCACACTTTGAATTCCTGCGGCTGCCAGGAGCATCCCGCGAGGAATTCGACTCCACTGGAGTCCTTCCACTGGAAGGTGTCTGTAGACACCCAAATCGAGGATCCGGGCCTCGCGAAGCTGCCGTAGACGGCGTAGCGACGATTCCGACGATGCGGCCGCCGTGGATCGCGGCGGCGGGGAGCAGAGCAACACTGAGCTTCAGGTTGGTCCCGCCGCACTCGATCGCGGCGGGGGTTTGCTTGTCGCGACTGCGGTTGAGCGTGGGGAAGAGGAGAGTGGTCGGTGTGGTGGTCATGAAGATCAAACGCCAGCTCCACGCACGTTCACCCATGGATCGAACACCGCGTTCAGAGGCTGGCGATCTTTGTGTCTGTCGTTCCGATTCTTGATTCCCACTCGTTCAGCCGCTTTCGTGCGCGTTCCGAGTGATTGTCTTGGAGCGACGAAAGCAACCAGCAGCACCCCCACACATAGACAACCTGCGAGTCATTACTACTACGATAGGAAACAGAATACAATACCAGAGATTCGTTCGAGGTGCAGCACCTTCTTGCATTTCACAGCAAGCAGTCTGCTAATGACGCAATCCTTCAGCCCCGTGCCGACCACGATGGCGTCGTACTCGCCGTCTACGAGCGCCTCAGTGCCCGCAGGCAGCCACGTGACGTCGCGGTTATGTCTACTGGGCGATTGGTCTTCTTGATGCTTGGGGTGGGGTGCAGCGGGATGCCAGAGAGGCATTTCTGTTCTGAAAAGAATCAGAAATGGATCAGTGTGTCCTTTCAAGATTTTTGAACAACCAATCGTGATGCACGCAACAAAAAGATTTTATTGATGCAGACAACAGTATATTGAATCGAAGATGCAATTCTCTTTTAAGAATTTGACGCAATCAATCTGCGAAACAACAACAACCATCACTCACACTCGCGTAAAAACGCGTAAGAACGCGTAAAAAATAGTAAAAAATGTCGCTTTGACTGGCGAGCAGAGCTCTTCCCTTCTTCCCTTGACAACACAACCACGACACCTTCACTTCGCTCCATTGCACATTCGGAACAAGAAGAAGCAAGCACACAAAACCAGTAGCCACTATGGGTCGCCGTCCTGCCAAGTGCTACCGTTTCCAGAACAAGAAGCCGTTCATCAAGTCGCGCTTCTGCCGCGGCGTGCCGGACCCGAAGATCCGCATCTACGACGTCGGCAACAAGAAGGCGTCGGTGGACACGTTCCCATTCGTGGCGCACCTCGTGTCGGACGAGAAGGAGCAGCTGTCGTCGGAGGCGCTCGAGGCCGCGCGCATTTCCGCAAACCGATACCTCACCAAGTACGCAGGCAAGGACAACTTCCACATGCGCATCCGCTGCCACCCGTTCCAGGTCCTGCGTATCAACAAGATGCTTTCGTGCGCCGGCGCCGATAGACTGCAGACGGGCATGCGTCACGCGTACGGCAAGCCGACGGGTGTGGCTGCGCGTGTGGCGATCGGCCAGCCGATTATCTCGGTGCGCTCGAAGGACCAGTACGGCCCAGCTGTCGTCGAGGCGCTGCGTCGCGCCAAGTTCAAATTCCCGGGCCGCCAGAAAGTTCTCGGCTCCAAGAAGTGGGGCTTCACCAAGTACGAGCGCGATGTGTACGCGCAGATGCGCGCGGACGGCTCGCTCTCGCTCGACGGCAACCACGAGAAGTACATGCCGAACCACGGCCCGCTCGCGGCGTACCTGCGCCGCCAGTAGGATGTTGTTGCCTCGACAATAAATTACTTCTTGTTCGTGCGATACTTTCCCGTTGTTTAGTGGTTTTTGGGCTCCTCTTGGAGCCGAAGTTATTAAATGTGGACTGCATTCTATTGAAAAGCTCCCCACATGCTGCCGCTCTCAGCGAAACCTACTGCTCCTTATCCTCTGGCGCCACTGGCTCACTCTCAAAGCCCACGGGCTGGCCAATGTCCGTGTGCGTGAGCGCGAGCGCCTTGAAGATCGCCCCCATCTGCTCGGGCTCCACGAGCCGCTCGTACGCCGAGAAGAGCTCCTCCTGCACGGCGTTCGACTCGGCGCTTTGCAGCAGCGCCGCGAGCCGGTGCTCAATGCCCATGTTCTTGAGAAACGCGCCTTGGCCGATCGGCCCCGAGCTCTGCACGTTCGCTTCCGTTGTCGCATACCGCCGCAGCGTCGCAAAGTCCACGTCAATGCTCTGGACCGTGACCACAGGAGGGAGCGACGACGTGTGAGCCCAGAGACGACGCGACACGACACGACAGCTCTTCCCCACCACACATAACGCACCAGGTCGACGTCGCCCGGTTCCCGCAGCACGCTCACGAACGCGTGGTTCTTAATACCGCGGAGACTGAGCTCGGACGGGCGGTCGTGGCCGTAGTCGATGATCAGCGCGCCGCCGCCAAACTGCGCAATGCGCTTCGACAGGTCCTGCGCGAGCGCAATGCCGACAGGCGACACTTCGATGCGGTCGCCGACCTGCGCGCCGGTCGACGTAATGGGCGCCGAGCCGTCGTGGACGTCGAGCCGCTGGATCGGCGTCGTCGGCTCCTCGCCTGTCAGTCCAGCTGATGACGACAGGGACGACAACGACGACGGCGGCGGCAGGACGGTCGGGTCGAACACCTTCTGGCGCCCAATGTACACGCGTGTCGCAGGCGTCGGACCAGGCGAGAGCACGAAGCGGAAGTGGTCCTCCCCGTCTTCGTAGTCCACGTCGATGAGCCGTTCGCACCAGCCCCTACGTACGTACAGTAGGAGTGCGTGTAAGTGCGAGTGTGTGATGGCTGGCTGTAGGTCCACACGAACACTCACGCTATGCAGCGTACCTGGCAGTGTACTCGAACTGATGCACAGGGAGCGCGTCAAAGAGCTCCTACTCGACACAGGGACTACGTCAGCGCTTCGGTTCATGCCACTCCCCGCATAAGTACGAAGAGCTCTCCTCGTTCTCACCTGCGCGATCATGAGACTCGGTCCGTGCGGCACGTTGCTGACCTCCGAGTGCCACTGGATCGTCGGGCCGCCTGGGATCCGCATCTTGTTCGCTGCAGTCTCTGCGGCTCCGATCGCTTCACACGCGAGCGTCTCCTGCTGGATCTTGCGCAGTGCTGGCGTTGTTGTCGCACAGGAGAAGCACATACATACACCAATACACCCAAGAACGAGTCGTCAGTTCAGGCGGAAGGCGGCGGATCCCTCAGCGGAAACAGCTGCGCACCTGGACTGATCTCGACCATGTGGATCTCGAGAGCGTCGTAGAACGGCGCAAAGGACTTGGCCGCGCGCAGGAAGTCGCTCATGAGGCTGCCTCGGCCCGGTCCCATCTCCACGATCTTCACTGCACTCGGCATGCCCATCTGCTGCCACGTCGCGACGCACCAGACACCGACGAGCTCGCCGAACATCTGACTGATCTCTGGTGCCGTGGTGAAGTCGCCCTGCGTGCCAAACACGTCCCTCTTCATGTAGTATCCGTGCTCTGGGTGACTGAGCGCCTGTGGTTGCAGCGGGTCAGTCACTAAGCGCTTACTCATCTGCTCATACGCAACCACTCAAGCAACTCGTTCTTCTACGCACCCGTTGCATGAACTCAGAGACGGTGAGCGGTCCCTTGACCTCGATCATCGTGCGCAGCACGTGCACAAGGTCGTTCTCCGGCGTCTTCTTGCTCAGCATCTCTTCGCTGGCGATACGGCCGGGGTACGCGCCCGGCTGCTTGAGCGCTGAGCGATCGACCTCCACTGTACGCAGCGTCGGCGCGGGCTTGGTGCGATGCCACTTGCGCGCCTGTTCGAGCACTCGGTCCTTGGCGGCGTCGGAGCTAAAGCTGCGGGTGGATAGGGAGGACGACGCGGCGAGCGGTACCAATTGGAAAGCGGCGGCGCGCCACGGTGGCTGGCGCGCGAGCAGCCGCGTCACAGCGGACGAGAGCGCCAGGCTCTGCATTGCTGCTGCTCACGAAATGAGTGAATGACACGCATTGACTCGAACCTTTCTGACAGCATGCTGAAACTACGATTGTGACTAAATCTCCAAGAGCTCCCTCACTTTGTCTCAGTAGTCGCACTTGCGCCAGGTGGACCTGCTGGCGCTCTTATCGTACTTAAGTGGGATGGCGACACAGTGCCGCCTTCGTGGAGCCCGAGTTCGTGGTCCGTTTGTTGAGTCGGCAGCTCTTCGTCGTCAGTGTGATGGCGTTTCTGCTGAGGCGACTGGCCCAGTACTGGACCGAGCTCTTCCTAAGGACACACGCACACAAGTGAGAGTTCGCTTGAGCGATCGAATGGAGCGAGAAGCACGGCAAACGAGAGCGCGAGCGTACCTCCTTCCGCTTGCGACCACTCGGCAGCCCATCAAGCGGCCTGTCAAGGCTCTGCTGCTCTTCCACTGACTGGCCAGGCAGTGTTGTAGTCGGTATGGAGTCGGCTTCTTCCATTGAGTCCGGAGACACAACCGCGTCTTCAGTGACGAGCGCTGGAGTCGCCTGCAGCTCCCGGAGCTTGCTCTCCAGTAACGCGCTCCTGGTTTTCTCGAGCTGTAGCTCATGGTGCATGCGCGCCTGTGCAGCCTGGAGTTCACGCACGTACGCGACGACTGCAGCGGGGAGTGGCGTCTCCAGCGTCCCTTCTTCCGTCCCTTGCTGCTGCTGTTGGCTGGAAGTGTGGTCTTCGTGGATTCCGTGCGGCTGCCAATGCTGTTCATGCAAGAGACTCACATACGACGTTTGCTGCTGGTGGGGATGACTCGCGAGTGCGTCCTGGACTGCGACTTGCTGGGCGGCAGCTGCTGCTCTCTTCACAGCACGCGCCTTCACACGTTTCT
Source organism: Globisporangium megalacanthum (assembly GCA_023334115.1). Classification (NCBI taxonomy): domain Eukaryota; phylum Oomycota; class Peronosporomycetes; order Pythiales; family Pythiaceae; genus Globisporangium; species Globisporangium megalacanthum. Next base: position 5,354 of record JAASGD010000262.1, read on the forward strand.
GCAGCGCCTTGCGCAGCGACCCGGCGTTGACGCCAAAGAGCGCGCCGAGCTCTGCGTAGTCGTACTTGACCGTGGGCAGCTGCAGCAGCGCGAAGGCGCTCTCGAGGGTCTTGTACGTCACCATGCTTGTGTCAATCGATGTGGGAAGGGAAAACGACTGGCTCGCGAAGACATACAAACAACAAGTGAAATGGATCCGCCTGAGTCTGATAACACTCAGATTGACCACTCTGAAAGAGCTGGTCTCGGACTTGATGCTGACTTGGTTGACAACTCAAGCCACCTGCTGCAGGCGATCGGCATCTGCAGCGTACTACTGACACGGACGCCACGCTCTGCCTCCATCCGATCGGTACGTGGCGTCAATCGCATTCGACTGCTGCGAGTGGGCTCGCCAAGGTGTCGTTTGTCTCCTCCGTCGCGAGTCCCAGAGACTGACACTGTGTCATTGGTCGAATGTGGTGCTGCTCGTGGACGCAGCCACACCCACAATGTTCAGTCGGCTACGCTATGGGAAGACCGCGCAGGAGCTGGAGCGAGAGCTCGAGACGTCGGATCTCCGCCTCCAGCTCGAGTCGCTCTCTGATGCCACCAACCTCGTCCAGCGCTGTCGAGACGCACGCGTGGAGCTCTCCACGCTCGCGACCAACACTCTCGCACGGCTCGTGAGTGCGCTGCACCCACACGTATCAAACCAGCACGTGGCCACGTTCGTGCAGGAATGTCTCTGCGCCAAGACGGCGGACGAGTGCACGGGACTCAAGGTGGCGATCGACCGCCTCGTTTCGCTCTACGACCTCGTCCACAGCTCGATCGTCAGCCAGAACGTCCGTGAGGCCGTCCTGAGCCATTTCGAGACTCAAGCGCAGCGAGTGAACGAAGCGCGGACAGGCCCAGCGCCGGTGAAGCTCGTCTCGTACGTGCCTCAGCTCGTCAGTGTGTGTGTTGGGATCTGTTGGATACTGAGCCAACGTGCTTGCAAAGGGCGGTCGATGGAGCAGTGTACTCGACGGCCTCGGACGTCGCTCGCTTCCCCCAGTACACCGTCTACCCAGGCACGCGGCAGTTTGCGCTCGAAGTGCTCACTGGAGCTCCACAGCGACCAGGAGAGGCCATGACAGTGACGGACGCGTCTGCTTCTGTTTCTGCTGCTTCGAACGATGACGACGATGGTGGCGACACTGGGATGAGCCACCGGCAGTTCTTTCTACTGGATCGCTCCGAGCTGCTGAAGAGCGACGTCCATGAGCTGCTCGTCCGTGGCGGCTTCTCGCCCATCACAGGTACGGAGTGGCCACTGAAGAGCTCCAGTGCACACAGGGACTGAGTCTTTCCTTCCTCCCTTCTCTGGTGCTGGCGCAGTATTGGCAGGGAACCTCACGAACGTCTTTGGGGCCAAGTGGGTCAAGTCGAGCAAGCTGGACGTGAGCTTCATCCATTCTGCTGGTTCCAAAGGCCAGCAGGGCCAGTAGAGTAGTACCGACAGACTCACACGAAGCGGATGTTTCTCTGCTCTCTCTCTCTGCACCACATAGCGCGTCAAGAGTCTCCTGCGCCTCTTTCACGAGTTCCAGTTCGTCTTTGTCGGTGCGCTCAGTGACGTGGAGCTAGCGACGCAGCTTGTGAGCGACCCCACGGCATTCCCGATGCTCGCAGTCATGATCCACGACGTCGCATCCGAGACATCGCACTTAAGCGGGAGCAGTACCAGTACCAGTACCGTCTCGGATCGGCTTGGCGAGTGCGCTGCTACTGGCGTCCTTGTGTTTCAGACGTATGTGGACGCGACAGCTCAGCTCGTGGCACGTGGTGTGCTCAGTATAGAGGCCACTGGGAGCGTCATCCGGGCCGCCATCTCGGACCTCTCGGCTGTTCGGTTCGAGTCGGAGCTTCAGAAGCGCAAGGCGACCACGCAGGTGCTGGCAGCGGTCTCCGCTGTTGTGGACGCGACAACGAGCGCAGACGCGATGCTGGTGCTAGAGGCGTTTCAAGACCGTCGACGCTTGCGAAGACCGCCGCCAGTATCACGGGACCAGTGGCGAGGAGTGCAGGAGGTGGTGTGAATGAGGTGGAACATAGGCGTAGTTTTGTGTGAATATACCGGTACTGATTTTCGCATCAGACTCAGATTCGCCATTGGCCAATCAACATGTGAGACCAGCCCCGGCAGAGTCGCCAAACCGAGAGACTCCCGGTCCCGCACTCTTAACGAGGAGCTCAACTCTCGTCTCTCAGCCGGGACTGAGACAACGACCTCAGCCTTCGCACCGCCTCATGCACGTGCTGCTGCCAGTCGCCGCGCTGCTGGCGTTGGCAGTGGCGCTAGCGCTCGTGATCACGACGCTGCTGTGCCACGGCCTCGACCCGCTGCGGCTGCTGCGCTCGTCGTTCAAGATGCCGCGGCTGCACCTGGCGCCCACGAGTGGCGAGAAAGAGGCGCTGCTCGCGAGCGACCGCAACGCCCGTACGTAATCGCGTCTGCGCATGAGCACTCGTACTGTTATGAGCTCCCTGTAACGCTGTCACCACCCGTCTCCATACGTGGGGACAGGCATCCGGTACTCTGGCAAAGCGCCGCTGTATACCGACACGATCGCCGAGCTCGCGGCGTGTGCGACGCCACAGGAGGTCGAGGCATTCATCCAAGCAATCAGCGTGCACCGTCTGCTGAACTCGGAGACGAAAGCGCGCCACTTTGCGGCCTTTTGCCTCGCCACCCTCGACCTCCCGGCCCTCAGCGCCCGTGTGCTCGCGACGATTATCGCGTCGCTGCACAAGTACGCAGCGAGTGACGACGTCGCCCAGTTCATCCAGCAGTGCTTCTGCGGCCGAACAGCGCACGCGTGTCTCGCACTAAAGACCGAAGTGGAGCGCCAAGTGTCGGTCTTCCGGCTCGTGTACCAGCGCATCCGGTCGCCCAGCATCCGGAGCGCCATCCTCGAGCACTTTGAATCGCAGGCAGTCGAGATCAAGCGGACTGGGGCTGCCTTTACGCCGCCAATCAAGCTCGTCTGGTGCGCCCGACTGGGGGTTTGTATGGATACGAGTGATTGGTCTGTAAGCTCACGCGTGGGCGTGTGTGTGTGTGTATGGGACTCTGTACCACGACAGCGACATTGACGACACGATGCTGTCTGCGCTCTTCGATACACGGTACCCGGAGCTCACTGTGTACCCGGGCGTCCACCAGTTTGTCCACGAAGTACAGCGCCTGTCGCTCGTGTCGGAAGACCTCGAGAAGCGGCAGAACAACGACGCCGACGGCTCGGACGACGAGGACGCGGCCGCAGACGCCGTGACGCAGCGCAAGCGCAGCAACAAGCGCACGAGTCGCCAGCGCATCACATTCCTCACGGCGCGTCCCGAGTTCCTACGCAAGCGCACGATGCGCGAGCTGCGCGCGTGCGGCTTTGCGAACTTTACTCGTACGCACTGGGCTCTGTCTGACTGTAGTGGAGTACTGTAGTCAGTGTGGACGCCTCACATGCGTTGCTCGTCGTCTCGCAGTGCTCATGGGCAGGTTTGCAAACGTCTTGGGCTCCCGACGGATCGCGTCTGGGAAGCTCAAGGTGCGGGCAGGCTCCACGTCCCTCCTCTCTCTCTTTCTACTAGCAGTCGCTCACTCGACTCTCATCTCTCTCTGTCCCTTAGAACTTCACACGCTTCAAGCGCCTCTTTGCCGAGCACCAGTTCATCTTTGTGGGCGACAACGGCCAGAGCGACATTGACCTCGGCAAGGCGTTGCTCCAGAACCCGCCGCTGTACGCGGTCTGCGCCGTGCTGATCCACGACGTGATCCGGAACCACACGCCGACCGCGTCGTCAATGTCGTCAGCGCTCACGCGTCCGCCGCTCGCGAGTGCACGCTCGTATCGCTGGCACGAGTGCGACACGCACGGCATCACCATGTTCCGCACGTACATTGGCGCGAGTGCGCGGCTGCACGCGCTCGGGATCCTCCCGCTCGACGCCGTCGTGCGCGTCGTCGAGAAGACGGCGGCCGCGTTCTACGCGATCGAGTTCGATTCGGCGACGCAGAAGCGCAACATGGCCGACGAGATCATGCGCGACGTCGCCGCGGTGGTCGCTGCGCTTCCGAGCCACGAGGCCATGGCGCTCATTGCGCTGCTCCACGACGACCTCGTCGTCGACAGTGTGGGTGGAGCAGCTGGGGACGACGACCACGCGAGCGACGCGACGGACGCGACAGGCGACAGCATCGTGTAAGGCCGACGTGCGAGCAGTGGCGAGTGTACACTACAGAGTGGCTGGACAGGAGGATGTCACGAAACGACAGAACCAACAGCTTCCGAGACCCGTGTCGTGCCGTTTGTTCCCTGCCGTCTCTCATTCTCTCTCGCTGGTTCTCTCCTCCTTCCTCACGACGCCCTCGAGACACTTCTTCGTCTTCGTCTTCTTTGCCTAGTCCGCCTTCTTCGACACACTGTAAATCGCGCCGTCGATCATGCGTGCGACCGCAAAGACGCCGCCGACGATCGCGCTCGTGCTCGTGAGAAAGTGCAGGAACGACGACTTGGCTTCGACGTACTCGACTGCGATGGGCGAGAACTCGTACGAGAAGATCACGCCGGGGAACATGAGCGGGCCGTCGGTCCGGGCCTAGAGAACAAGGCCACCAGCGTAAGCTCAAGAGCTTTTGTTGCCAGCCACTACGCCACACTAGCCACGCACCTTGGTCTCGTGTTCGGTGACCGAGTACTGGAACGTTGTGACCGAGGCGCCGTTCAGGTAAACGTACTTAGTCGGCACAATGTTGACAAAATACTTGTATGTCGCGACTGGAATCAAATGACCACGTCATTCTTCGAGTAAGTACGTTTGTCCTCTCGTCTGTATCAAGTATGAGAGGCAGGCAGCTGAGCCTGAGACGCACCGTTCGTCGTGATGATCTTGCTCACGTCAATCAACGGGGTCTCCATATTAGGGATCTGCGGCCCAAAGCGGAGGTGGTTCACGACGTGCGACGCATTAAAGTTGAGGAACTCTTGGAACGAGAAGATCGTAAGCGAGCCTTCGTGCGCAAACATGAGGTCCCCGGCCACTTTCTTGAACGTCACGGAGCCAAAGAGGCGGCAGCCTTCGTCCCCGAACGGCTCTTCGGTCACGTCCTGTTTGATCAGAATGTCCTTCACGCCCTTGGCGTCGCTCACGTCGATCGACACGTCTACGAACGAGAAGGAGGGAGTTAGGAAAGCTCCTTCCATACGTAAGTACTCGCAAGAGAGAGAGAGAGAGAGAGAGAGGTCCGTACCGCTGCACTTTTCATGGAGGAATGAGATGTCCACCTCTGCTGTAATGGGGAAGTCTTGCTGCTGGGCGTCCACCGCAGCACAGAGGAGAGAGAGGAGGGGAAGGACGTGTTAGCGCACGCAGACAGGACCCACCCACGCAGAGAGGCCAAACAAACGAACACACGCACCGGGTCCGTGTCGACGTGCATCCGGTGGGTGACGTCCACCGACCACCAGACAGCGAACTCGGAGAAGAGCAGGAACGCGACGCAAACGCAGCTGAGCAGCGTGACGACGCCACCGCCGATCGTGCGCACTTGGATGCCCTCAACGCCCTTGGCGTTGATGTCGAAGCGCCGCCACGAGCCCATGCCTCCCGCAAGTGAGATGCTGGCTTTCAATTTGGAGATTGTAACAAGTGCTCGCATCCATCGAGCACTTGATTTTATCACTACCCAAATGTTTCTAGCGGTCAAAAGAGACTGCGACTGTTGCAAAAACAAAACGCAAACATGGCGACTGTGCGATGGCGTCGAAGGCCGCGACTGCGAAAGCCTCTGTCGGTTCTGCTTCTGCTCTTCGTGGCAGCTTTTCTCTCGGTTGTATGTGCGTCGCACGCGCAGCTGTCGTCTGCGTTTCCTGTCACGTCGGCTCTTGGCGCCTCCGAGCTCGACGACGACGAGGACGACGAGGACGACGGCGGCGCGTTCGCTCTCGACGCCGCAAAGGCGCAGGCGGCACTGCTGCTGGAGCACCAGGACGCGCTCTTTCTGGACGACGAGGACGAGAACGACGAGTTGGAGCTTGAGGACGACGCTGTCAACCACGAAAGCGACGAGCAGCAGCAGCAGCAGCAGTGGAACGAGCGCGGACTCTTTGTGGACGCCCTGGAGGTCGAAGAAGTCGAACTGGGGGAGGAGGTGGTGGTGGTCACTACGCTTGCTGCCATGGACCAAGAGCCGATAGAGACAGACCTCCGGGAGAGTGAAGGTCTCGGATTGTCGACTGCTTCCGTTCGTGTCGTTACGGCAGCGCGAGTGACAGTACGGCGAGTGATCTTCCCAGACGGCGTCGTCCGAGTGGCGCGTGATGGGGACGACGTGGAGCTGACAGGCACGCGAGGCTCTGATGACGGCCAGCGAGAAGAGACCACAACGCTCACAGCCTTTAATGTCATGGACCAGAGTGGAGATATCGACGCCAGTGACCCTGAGAGCGACGGTGACGCCGCGTTCCTTGAGCAGGAGGAGGCGGATGCAGAGGAGTTTGAGACCAGAGACGCACGTGACGAGACCACGCGAGAGCCACTGGATTCTCTCGTGTCGCTTGAAGATGTGGCGGTGGCTGATACGGACGTTGGCGCTGATGGTCACGAGTTGGAAAACGATGTGGAAGTGAACGACAGTGAGGTCGAGTTTGAGGATGAGGAAGACGAGGCCCAAGACGAAGACGAAGACGAAGACGAAGACGAAGACGAAGACGAGGAAGTGGGAAGCGCACAGGAAGACGCCGACTGGGAGATACCGGTGGATCGGCTCGTTGCGGAAGAGTTGGCAGCTGTGGGAATCACTGCTGCTGACGCCTTCTCTGCCGCTCTCTCGTCCATCCAGGAACGACGCGGGGACGTCGCCTCGCCGCTCGAGCCGATCGCACTGGCTGCTGCTGCTCTCGACGCCATCCACGCACCTGTCGCTGTCAATGCGACGTGTGCTGCGGATTCGCCACACGCGACCAACGCCATTGGACACGAGGCGCCACCTCCATTCCCGACCGACCGTAACGAGCAGACGAGAGAAGACGACAGGGCGATCGACACTGTCGCCGACAACGACACGAGTGGCGTCTTCCGGGACGCCGTCCAGGAACTCGCACTCGCTGCCGAGCAGATCGTTCTGGCGCTGCGTGCCGGGCGCCTCCCGTTCTCGTCCCTCGCGCTGTCGAACGCTGCGGTCGCTGTGCGAAATGGCGTCGGCGCGTACGCGACAGCAGCGGCAGCGTGTGCAGCAGAGGCGAGAGCCCACGTCGCGCTGCTGGTGGTGGCGACGCAGAGCCACGTGAGCGACTGGAGAAACACTGCTGCACGCACGTTGCGGCTCGGAGGTCGCCACGTTCGGTCCTTTGGCGTTGCAACTGCCGACTGGTGCCGATACGTGTGGACGACGTACGAAGAAGTGCGCGTCCTAATCCGGAACCTGCGCGCGCTGGCGTTCGTGACGCTCGGTGGGCTGCTCTTCTTTGCGCTCTACCGTGTCGCGGCCGCGGTACCGGAGCTCCTGCTCGCGTACGTGGGGTCGCTGGACGACGTCACGCGTGCGCAGCTCAAGATCTTCTCGGCAGTGGCTGTGCTTGTGGCCGTGTACCACGCGCGCGTGCTCGCGTGGGTCTGGCTCCTCGTGCTCGCGACGCTCGGGTACTACTACTGGTCCGGCCACGTCGTCGTCCATATCGAGTTCAAGTGAGTGGTGGCAACGCTATAAGTTAAGAGTCGGCCAGCGTCCCGCGTCCGCCGGCCTCCGTGTTGTATCGTCCGCACTCTCTTGTCGTCTTCCTGTCTACACCACACCACACCCCACTCGTCTCATCTATCGCCCGCCTCCTCTCGTCCGCCCTGTTCTGTCATGTCACACACAGCCCTCGTCTCCGCGCCTCGGCCACCTTGTCCTGACTAATGCCCTTGCAGCCGCTCACGTGGATCGTCCGCACGTGCGGCGAACTCGCGGCTTCCGAGATGAACGCGTCGAGCGCCACGTCCGTGAGCTGCGTGCACCAGACGAGCAGCACTTCTTCGAGCTGTGCGCAGCCGCGGGCGAGGTCCGCGATGCACTTGTCCGTGATGTTCATGCACCACGAGAGGTTCAAGCGCCGCAGCTGCTTCCCGTGCGCGCCCGCCGCTGCGACGCCGCGGTCCATCACGAGCGGGCAGTTGTTCAGGTCCAGTTCGCGTAAGCGAGGACACGCCCGCAGCAGCGCTTCGACGCCCGCGTCCGTGACGTCGCTGCAGCTGCTGAGCTTCACTTCCTCCAAGTCACGACAGTGCGTCGCGAGCGCGACGAGCGTCGCGTCGGTGATGCGACAGTGCGTGAGGTCGATCGACCGGAGCGCCCGGCCGACTGCACAGCTTCCCCCAGTCGTCGGGTCGGACGACGACTCGGCCAAGAACGCAGCGTCCGTGAGGTCCATGAACGAGACGTTGAGCCGCTGGAGCCGGGGCGCAGCCCGCAGCAGCGTCCGGATCGCGTCGCTCGAGATCTTCTTGCACTTGGACAGGTTCAGGTCCGTGAGCGTGGCGCTGTACGAGTGGACGAGGAACGGCACGAGCTCGTCCGTGAGCTGCGAGCACCGGGCGAAGCTCACGACCTGGAGGCGCGACGAAGATGACGACGTCCGCAATGGCCGCAGCAGCGGCGACAGTTCCGGCTGGAAGGCGGCGTCTGTGATGTGGCGACAGCCGTCCAGCCGCAGCGTCTGCAGACTCGCGCAGCCGCGCAGCACTGCGCGCACGACGCCGTTCGTCACCTGCGAGCAGTTCGTGAGGTCCAAGCAGCGCTGCACGACAGCAGTCGTCAGGGTGGGAGGCACAGGCCGGTGCTTCCAGAGAGCGACAGAACACCATGGAGAACGGACAAACGCACCAGCTGCGGACAGCGCGCAGGGATCTGCCGCAGAATCGAGTTTCGGATCGCTGCGCAGCCCTCGAGCGTGAGCACGCGGCGTGTGAGCACGAAGAACGTCGCGAGGCGGTCGTCCGTGAGTGTGTTGGACGCGATCATGCCTGCGAGCACGCTCATCACCAGCTCCTCCGGTAGGCGGCTGCCTCCCACCACGACCCAGTCGCACAGCGTGACTCAGTTTCCACCAACCCATCACCACGAGCACGCCCAAGAGCTCACGCTGCGCAGCATAACATACAACAGAAGAGCGGACGCACCGCAAGACGATCGTGAGGGCTCGCGGCGGCGCACCACGCGCCAACTTGGTCACGCAGAGCGCCGTGAGCGTCGGCACTGACGCCATCTGCAGGCAGTGGCGGCGTGCAGCAGATTTGGATCTGAGACAGCGGCAGTCGGCGGCCCTCGTCGACGGATGGCAATACGGGTCTCTCTCACTTGCAGCTTGGAGCTCTTCGAGCTGAAGACTGGTTGAGGATGGAGCGACTCGAATGTTCCTTCGTTTTATCTCTATTGCAATGCATTTCCGCCCATTTAGTGACTCTGTGACAGGGCACTGAATGCGAATCCCAGCGAATAGAATAGTCCGTTCAGAAGGAAATCCCGGGGCATTCTCTCGTGGGCCACACGCCTTCTTCTCCTTGCAACCAGATCATTCTCCTGGTTGCAGGAAGCGCTCGCTTAGTTCTGCGTGAGCGACAGGTACGCGTTCCACCAGAGCGCCACCGCGTTACCTGCCACAAAATTCAGTTTACAGTAACGCGAGATTCCAAGTGCGTGAGTGAAGGTCAGTGCTCCCATGGCTCCACTTTTCTCCGTCTGAGATTGAGAAGACGGACGCACCCCAGAGGACACGGAGGTGCGGCGGCACGTAGTGGAACGAAAGCCACTGCGTCACTGTCCACACGCGCCAGTTCATGAGCAAGGCGCCGACAAACACGCGCTGGAGATTCGCTCTGGACGCCTCGACGCTCGAGCCGCGCATCACACCGAGCTGGAGACGGAGAGGGGCGTCAGTGTTGAGTGAGCGCTCTTTTACGGAGGTCGTCTGTCAACGCCCAGCAGTGGAGACCGAAGACCCACCGAGAAGATCGTGAGCGCTGTGAACGGCGGAGTGTACACCAACCGGTCCAGCAGGAGCTTCTGGTTCGGCGTCTGAAGAGAGCGCGTCGCAGTTCCAGGCCTTCCCTTCAATGCCTCGCGATGGATGGAGATAACGACAGAGCGGCTCTGCACGCACCAGCTTGGCCTTCGTAAAGCGCTGGGTTTCGAGCAGCCCATACCAGTAGTGGAGGAGCGGGCCCGTCACGACGCCGCTGGAAGTAGCAGGCCGCTTTCAGTGTGCTAATTGGCGTACGAACCATGGAGCTGATCTCGCTCTGATACGACACAACGCACCCGAACGTGAAGAACGCGAGCATCTGACGCAGCGACAGCCCCTGTTTCCCAGTCACACGCGCAGTTCAAGGCGCCTCAGCTGTTGAGACACGAGAACGGCCGGACGAGAAAGCAGCAGTGCGTACGCGCAGTGTCTTGTGCTTGAGAAAGTGTCCTGGGAAGCAGAACCGAAGAAGCGAGGGACCACAAACAGTCCCGATAGCCATAATATGCCATGGTGAGGCTTCAGTACGTGGAGGAGGGACAGTACACCCCCCTCTCCCTCTCTGTGCACAGCAATACGCTTACCGAGCACCTCGCCGAGCATCGCGACGGAAGCGGACGTCAGCGCTTTCGTACTGCGAAAGCGCCATCGACGACTTGGTCAGCACAGAGCGAGTGGTTTGATTGATTTGACCCCTTGACCGACGCAAACACTCATGTGGTTTGGACTCAACACGCACCGAACGGGGTGCTTCTGAAGCGCCGCCTGGTACTTCTGCGTACATGGCACACGGCAACAACGCGCCTTCGCTTTCAGCATACAGTGGACACTGCGTCCGCATCCACACTGGTCCACTCTTACCTGCCACGTAGTCGCCATGTTCATCTCGCAAGAACTCGGATTGTGTGATGCGGCTTTGAGTCGCATTCAGTCCCGAATGCTGAGTTTCATTCGGGACGTTTCAAGAGTGTTGGTCACTCACCGCCTGGAACTTCCACAACATCCAACTCTAAGCAAACACGAGCTTCAGCAACTGTCCATCAGAGGAAGCTGCCAGGACGAAGGGAGTGTGGACACCACAAGACATTCAGGGAAAAGGAACCGCAGGAGGTGGTTGGGGAACTATTGACTGGTAAGTAAACGCCACACGATAAGGTGAAGGAGGGGAAGCTCAAGCTTGGACGGGACCACGGATGACGTTCCAACGCACATGCTCTCTCGACTTTTTGCTCAGTCTGCAAGCAACGCGAGGCGCGCTCTGGTAGCACAGCACACGCGTGAGACCATGAGCTTCTGACTGTGTCTTCCTGCGTACACTGCACTGTACTGTATCTGGAGCTGATCCTCCACCGGAGAGACGTACTGGATCACTCGGAGCTCCTGCACAGCCGTGCGTGCGAACGCGACACGCGCTTTCCAGAACTGCGGGTCGGTCGGCGGAGGCAGCGCAGAGATGGAGTCGAGGACGGACATCATGGGTCCGGCGGGACGAGAGAAGGGGACTGTGGGCTGGCGGGTCGGCTCCTGCTGCTGTCGAGGGGCTGCAGGTGGAGCGGCTGGCGGTGCAGAATCGCCCTGGTATCGTGGCCACCCGGGCGTCTTGATCGGAACAGAAGTTGTCGCTGTCTTTGTTGGAAACGCTGCACTTACGATCGCTGTCAGCTGGTGGATATAATGTACATACACATTCCGGATCAAACGACAGAGTGGATGGCTACCACTGGGGTTTAGCGTCATGCGCCTCTTGTTGCCTCGGGTCACAAAGCCCGTGGTGATCATGCGTGCCATACGGTCATTTGTTTGCTTCAAGTCGTGCTGGCGCGGCTGAGTCGAGAGCCTCCTCGCGCTGTTGTGGATGGGGATCAAAGACCCGAACGCAAGCGTAGACAGCGGCGGTCGCCCTGATGGAAACGTAGTTGCGCTGGCGCCAACTGTGGCTGGTCAGTACGACTTGAGCCACCACACACCAACCAAGCGACCACAGCGCACCTTTCGCTCGGGGTAGCGGTGCGAGTGACAGTCGCGCTCTGCTTCGAGTCAAATAGCATGAGGCAGAACAACAGTGCGCTTAGCTTCGTTGCACACGTGCACCAGTCGCACACGCACGCAGAGCGAGGAGACGAAGCCGCGAGCGCACCGCTTTGGCGCACGCTTCGCTTCACTCGGAGCGACCTTCATCCAAAGAGAGCGAGTCACCTTTCCAGACTGCCATTAGTTGAAGTGCGAAAAAGGAAACGACTACATTTGTTACAAATGTTACAATCCCAGGGAGTGCAATCGTGTCACATTCTCCTCTGTCTTCACCTGCTCTTCTCGTTTTCAGCGGTAAAGTCAGCGTAGTCTTGCGGCCGAATGCCCGTCAACGGCGCCACGAGGCTCAGCCACGATAAGAGGTACGCTGGCCTCGCTTCGTGTGTCTGCTGCTGGTGCACGAGCAGCTCCATCGCCGCCGCCGTCTCGCACGGATGCAGGAACCAGAACGGCGTTCCAAGCACTGGATGCTCCTCCATCGACGCGACTGTCGCCGCCCCGAGCCTGCTGCCAGGCAGCTCCAGCGTGCTGACGTGGCAGGCGACTGGGAACGGACTGCCGTCGAGTCTCGCAGCGCGAAAGTAGAGCACCGGCGTCTGGTACACGATGTGGAACACGATGTGGAACTCGCACACCACAGTCTCGGTCGGCCCGCCACCGTCGTTCGTGGCAATGTCAGTGGGCACAGGCATCGATGCTTCGTCATTCTACCAGTGCGCACACACAGGACCAGACACGCAAACGTGTCAACATCCGGTAGTGTTACAAATAGTGCAGTGCGTGAGTATGCGCACCTCGAAGAGCTCGTCAATGTCGTCGATTGGCGAAAGCGCGTCATTGCCTGCGTACACCGCCGAACGCCAGCACTGTACGTTCGCTGTCGTCACGAGAAACGCATTGCCTGGGAGGTGCTGGTGAGCGCACGCAGTCGCTGAGTAGTGTAAGCGCTTGAATTATTCGTCCGCATCGGAACACCGCCGCAGCACCGCACCCACCGCTCTGTTTCCGTGTCGCCAGCGCCACTCGGACACTGACGGCGACTGCTGCGTTGCGCGCTGCGATAGGTCCACGAGGCGCTTGCCTTCCGCGCAGAACGCGTCGTACAACAGGCGCATCAATGGCTCCGTCCGTCTCGGATCGTACTGTATCAAACTGGCAACAAATTGTTTCAATCGATGGCTCACTTACTTTTGCTTTTCTTTCTCGCACACATTCCGCAATTCCTTCAAGCCAAGATGCTGCTTCGCACCACTGACATAGAGGAGCCGATGACCGCGATGGTGAGCGCCATCGAGGCCGCTGTGAGCCGCCACGCAGTATTCGTGTGGCTGACGTACGCGAGCGTGGCGCTGTTGCTGCTGGCGCTCAGCGTCTGGGTCGTGCGCTACTTCCAGCCACGGCGGGCGCCCACCGCGTCACTCCCCGCGCTCGCAGCCACGTCCACGCTCAGTGCGGCACCGTTGCAGGTGTCCTCTCGCTTCGTGAGCGCAATCTGCGCCTCTGCGCTCTACCTCTCGCTGCTTTGTCTCTTCACGCCACCTGTAGACGTCTACGTGCTCGAGAACGCCCTCCCAGCGGTGCCAACAAGCGCCCAAGCAGCGCTGCACATCCTCTACCAAGTGTATTTTGCCGCCCTCGTGAGCTACTCGTTCATTGGTGCGCCACTCGTGTACAACTACGCAAAACAAACCGAAATTGCGCACCTGACGATGCGGTTCGCCGCAAAGCAGCGCTTCGTGGCGGCTCTGAAGCGCACCATGTGCTTCTTTGTCGGCTTCAGCCTCGTCCTCGTCATGGCCATGGTCATTTTGCTCTGCGGGAAGCCCGTGAGCAGCGACGTCGAGTGGCTCAAGCCGCTGCTCAAGATCTCATCCGACCTCGAGATGCTCTTGCGGCTGCTCATTGGCATCCTCGTGCTCTTTGGGCTCTACCTCTGGGTCGCGATCGCCAGTCGTGGACTCGCGAGCGTACCAGTTGTCGGCCTGCTCGTCGAAGACCACGGGAGCGACGAGAACCAGACGACGTTCCAGGATCTGCTGAACGAGAACGCGATGGAGACGCAGGCGACAGCACAGACCAAAGACACGATCCTGCGGCGGTACGCGACCGCGCAGTCGCTCAGCGTCGCGGACCAAGATCGGCTCCAGCAGCTCACGCTCCGCGAGCAGATCCTCGCAGATCGACGTGGCGTCCTCGACGCGAACCTCAAGCAGTTTACGCTCGGGACGCGTCTCGCCTGCTGGAAACGCCCGATCGGCGCTGCTCTCGGCCTGCTCTCGCTGCTCGTGCTCGCGTCGCTCCTGCTCACGAGCGTCGACAAGCTCCTCCACTCGAGCTTCGCGAACGGCTTTTTGCTGAACCACCCGGTGCTGCCGAACCCCGTCGACGCGCTGCTCGTGCTCGCGTCCCGCGTGTTTCCGCTCGACTACGTGCTGTTTGGCATGCTCTTCCTCTACGTCTTCCTCGTCTCGTTCGTCGTCCTGACGCGTCACGGCGCGCGCTTCCTCTGCTTCCGCATGGACCGTCTTCAGCCGCGGCTCACGTCGGCGTCTACGATGGTCGTCGTCTCGCTCGTGCTCGTCTACTTGGCGATCGTCGGGCTCTTCAGCACGCTCACTCTCGCACCACAGTACGCGACGTTCGGGCACCAGGCGTTCGTGGACACTGCCACTGGCCGCGTGACCCCGTGCACGCTGGCGGAGGCTGCCGCTGCTGCTGTTCCTGGATCCGCGTCGCCGCACTGCCGCATGACGCAGCTCGCGCACTTTTACAACACACTCGCAGCCAACGTCCCGCTCTTTGGCGCCGCGTTCTTCGTCGGCCAGCTCCTCTTCGTCTTTGCGTTCGTCCCGTGGCTCGCGCACGCCATCGCGATGGCGCGTGCGCTCCCAGCCCCAGACCCGAAGCGCGAGCGGCTGCTGAGCAACTACTGAGGAAGGCGGTCGTTAGTCGTGTCCGTGTATGAAGAAGATGACGCACACACACGCATACGGGACTCTTTTTCTCACTCACTCTCTCTCACTGGTGGTCGGTTGGTCGTTCTCTAATACTCAGCACACATTTGCTCATTCTCGGCTTGCTCATTCTTCGCTTGCTCATTCTCCGCTTATTTCCGCGACCCACTCGCCGCCGACGCGTTCGACGAGCTCGTCGTGTCAAACGAGTTCGTCCGTTCGTCCCGACCGCCGCCAAAGAGGCCCTTGCCAAAGCCAAACATGGTCCGGAAGCCGCTGCCCCCACCGCTGCCCTGTGCGGGGCTCGGCGCGTCGCTGAACGACGCCTTGTGCTCTGGCGACGCGGCGCCGTACACGACGCCGTTCACAGGCCCTGGAGCCGCAGCCGCGCCCGTGCTGCTCGCGTCGCTCGCGAGCAGAAAGCGGTCGTACGCCGCGTCCCGCGCCTGGAGCAGCTCATCCGTGCGCTTCTGCGTCGCTTCGACGCGCCCGAGCACCTCTTCAAACACCTGCTTGGCGGCCGTGAACTCTTTCTGGAGCGCGGCGAGGTCGCCTTTGATGCGCACGAGCTCGTGCTCGTTCTCTTGGATCGCGTGGAGCGCACTCGACGTCACGTCGATCTTCATGCACTTGATCGAGTACTTGACGGCCGAGAGCCAGTTGTCGCCGTACACGCAAAAGAGGTGGTCGCCGCGCTCGAGTGGGATCGTGCGCTTCACTTCAAACGTCGAGAGCTTGCTAAAGAGCTCCGGCAAGTCGTTCTCGCTCGACGCCATGTGTGGCGGCCACACTTCGTTCAAGTCCATGAGCTCCACGTCGCTCGAAATGTACATGTCGGCCGCTGTGCACTTGGCTTTCTTCACGCTCTCCTGGACCATCCGCACGGCGCCATGCGTGTCAAAGAGCACGAGCTTGAACTTGCTCTTTGTCGCGGACCGGCACATGAATACGAGCGACTCGCGGTCTTTCTCGACCGAAATGCGGTAAAAGTGCGCGTCCTGTTTGTCCACTTTCGCGTGCTTCTCGGTATTGAAGAACAGCTGCGTCACATTTGGCTTCGTCGCGGCGTTGCTGCGCTCGTCGCACAGGTCGCGCGCAGCGGAGAGCACGCTCTGCGAGATTTGCGTCGGGATCGGCATTCCGATCTTCGTGAAGAGCGCGCCGACGACGCGGCCGAACCCGCCCATGGACTCGACGTCCACCGACTCGAACTCGGCGTCTTTGCCGCCGTCGCCGGCGACGTCGTACTGCCGGCGTTTGTTCGGGTCGCTCAGCACCGCGTACGCGGTCGAAACCTGCTTGAACTTGTCGGCGGCTTCGTCGCTGCCAGCGTTCCGGTCCGGGTGGTACTTGAGCGCGAGTTTGCGGTACGCGCCTTTGATCTCCAGCTCACTCGCGCCGCGGTCCACGCCGAGCACCTCGTACAAGTTCACGGTTAGCGCAGGCGCGGCGGGCACAGGCTCGCTCATGCTTGTGTGGGTGGCGTAAGTTTGTTTGCGGAGGTGGAGCGAAGGAAGGAAGGGCGCACGAGAGGTGCAGAAGGAGGCAGGTGGATGGATGGATGCGTCCAGCAAAAGCTGTGAAATGAAGAAGAGGAGGGGAAGCGTGCTTGTTCTCTACAAATCGGACTTTAGCGAAGGAGTACAGTACTAAAGTCATGGAAGAATGCTGAGCAGCTTCACTTCATGGCACGTCACTTCAGGTCTCCTGAATCAGGAGACCACACGAACGCGCTGCTGATTCACTTTCGATGCGAGTCACTTCGTATGGTGAGAGGGCGGTGGCAACCACCACTTGCGCTGGACCACCTCGCGAGCAACTGGTTGGTTGGCGTGGCTCGCACGCAGTTGCGCCGACCACAAAGTACCCATCAGTGCCATTCTTGACACGAAAGCAACACACAAAACGCCCCAAGTGAAGAAATGAATTTATTCTCGCTGCAAACCAAACAAGGGAGCACCACGCGCGCCCTCCGCACCTCCCATGCGCGCTCCCACACGCGCTCTCCCGTCTCTCTCTCCGCTCTCCTCCGCGTCCGCCTACTCGCTGCCCAGGTCGTTGTCGTCGTCAACTGTCCGCGTCCGCTTTCCGTCGTCTGGCTCCGTCAGTTCACACCCGCGGCTCCCTCTCCTCCTCCTCCCTCCTTAAATAAGGTCGGCGACGTTCATGGGCATCTCGTCAATCTGCGTGTTGTAAAACTGCTCAATGTCGCGCAGGTACCGCACGTCGTTCTGCGTGAGAAAGTTGATCGCGACACCCTTGCGGCCGAACCGGCCCGAGCGACCAATGCGGTGGATGTAGTTCTCGCGGTTCGTCGGCAAGTCGTAGTTGATCACGAGCGACACTTGCTGCACGTCAATGCCACGCGCGAGCAAGTCCGTCGTGATCAGCACGCGCGACGAGCCCGACCGGAATTCGCGCATAATAATGTCACGCTCGCGCTGCTCCATGTCGCCGTGCATCGCCGAGACTGTAAAGTCCTTCGACTGCATCTTCTCCGTGAGCCAGTCAACTTTTCGGCGCGTGTTGCAGTAAATGATCGCCTGAGTGATGGTCAGCGTCTCGTACAAGTCGCAGAGCGTGTCGAACTTCCACTCTTCGCGGTCGATCGCAATGAAAAACTGCTTGATGCCTTCGAGCGTGAGCTCGTCGCGCTTCACGAGGATCCGGATCGGCTCGCGCATAAACTTGTGCGTCACTTCGAGCACGTCGAGCGGCATTGTCGCACTAAAGAGCGCGACCTGGACCTTCTCGGGCAAAAACCGGAAGACCTCGTAGATCTGGTCCTTGAACCCGCGCGAGAGCATCTCGTCGGCTTCGTCGAGCACAAACATCTTCACTTCGTCGGTTCGGAGCGCGCGGCGGTTGATCATGTCGCCCACGCGGCCGGGCGTCCCGACCACAATGTGGACGCCCTGCTGCAGCGTGCGGATGTCGTCACGCACCGCCGTGCCGCCGACGCACGCGTGCACCTGGACGCTCATGTAGTCGCCGATCGCGACAATGACCTTGACAATCTGCTGCGCGAGCTCGCGCGTCGGCGCGAGGATCAGCGCCTGCGTCTCCTTGAGCGACACGTCAATCTTCTGCAGGATCGACACGGTGAACGTCGCCGTCTTGCCCGTGCCGGACTGCGCCTGCGCGATGCAGTCGTGGCCGAGCAGGATCGGCTTCACGGCGCGCTGCTGGATCGCCGACGGCTTCTCAAAGCCGTACGCGTAAATGCCGCGGAGCAGGTCCTCACGCAGGTCCATGCCGTCGAACGACTCGATCACTTCGTCCCAGTTCGTCTCAATGTCGCCCTCGTTGATCGGGATCGCACCTTCCTGGCCGTCGCCGTCAGCAAAGTCACTGTGGATGTATGTGGGTGGTTGGTGGGGGCATCCAGTGAGGCGATTGAGTGCGCGTTAGTGCATGCGATCTTTGGCTGCACGCACTCTACTCCCTGATGACGATGATATGCAGGTTAAGACACGTACGCAGGCTTGCGGTCTTCAACATCAGCCATGTTGGAGGAGGTGGGTGGGTGGTGGGGGGAGTGGTGGTGGTGAAGAAGGTGGGGGAACTTGGTCCTTTTTTCTTGTTGGTCTTTGCCAGAGTGGCGACAACGAGGGGAGCAGAGAGCGCATGGCAGTCCGTCTGGACCAGTCGCTTGAGAATCGCACCTAAGCGAACGAGCAGACCCGCGTGTTCCGAACCGATGCAACTTTTCGGAACACGCTCGTGGTTGAAGTGTTCCCAACACAAACAGCTTCGGGACCGCACAGAAGAGTCCGAGCAAAAGCCATCAGGAAGTTCTGCTTGATGCGTCGTACTTGTCCACTCGACTCTGTCAAGTGGTCTGTTTGGCTTCCACCTTCTTCACCACTCAAAGAGGCCGGTTTGGCTGAGAGCTGGCGACTCCGATTCCAGATGTACTTGCTCATTGACGGCCAACGACCCGTATCGCTTCCACTGCTCCGTGCGTCCGAAGTTTGCTCCACTCCGGCGCCCCCAAGCTCAAGCTTGAAACCCGATGGCGAGCGCTCCAACCCCATGAGCGCTGATCGAATTTGGACATATCGTTGGCCGCCCTCCTCTTGGTGCATTCCAGCCAGTACTCACGTTGGACCAGTGCCATGGGGATGGAGCAAGGCGGCAACCGCTAGAGGCGGCAATACAAACAACACCAAAGACGTGCGCTCGCTGATCTCTTCTTAACTGCAACTCATCCTGCGCTCGGAACGACGTGCTCATGAGCGGCGACCAGCAAGAGATTGAAGTGGGATTCGAAAGCCTGATATTAGGTAGCGATAAAACCGAGGTAGTTTTACACCAACACGAGTGGTTCTGCGAAACAAGTGAACCACGATGGACCCGATGCTGAGCGAGGCCGCAGCAGCGCGAGTACTGGAGCTACTCGCGCAGGGCCTGGCAGTAGACAACCCACACCGCGGTACCGCGGAGCGCGAGTTGGAGCAAACGCTGCAGTCGTCAGCGTCCATCGCGTTGGTGGCACCGCTGGCAACGCACACGCTCGTCCTGCCTGGCAGTGGATCGTCCGCGCTGGCGCCGCCTGTGCGCCTGGCCGCTGTGCTTTGGCTCAAGCAGCTCCTGAAGCGTCAGTGGCGCGCCGCAAGCGACAGTCTGACGCCTGCTGAGCGCGCCGAGATGCGCCAGGCGCTGCTGTTCGCGGCGCTGCACGAGCCGGACACGGCGACGGCGCTGCACTTGGCGCTCACTCTCGCGCACATTGCACGCGCCGAGTTCCCGTCGGTGTGGACGTTTGAAGACCTGTTTGCACCGCTGCTCCAGGCGCTACAGACGAGTGGCGACACGCGACAGCTGCTCGAGCAGCGCAGCGTCGCCCTCACGTACCGCGTCGTCCAGGAGCTCGCGACGCGGCGGCTCATGGCGCACCGCAAGCAGTTCGCGCTGGTGGCTGTAGAGACACTCCCACAGCTGCAACAACACTGGCACGC
Organism: Globisporangium megalacanthum; assembly: GCA_023334115.1. Lineage (NCBI taxonomy): Eukaryota > Oomycota > Peronosporomycetes > Pythiales > Pythiaceae > Globisporangium > Globisporangium megalacanthum. Next base: position 25,322 of record JAASGD010000262.1, read on the forward strand.
GACTGCGATGGACGTCAGTGAGCACTTGTGGACGCACTGCCAGCTGTCAGGGACAGCTTCAGCCCCAGAAGGGTCGGTAGGTGCGCTCCAGACCGCCACGGCGCGGCTCCAGCTGCTGCTCACGCTCACAAAGCTGCTGGCGACGCTGTTGCTGAACGCCTTTCGCGACCTCGCAGGCGTTCACAGTGGCGACCTCGTGCGCTCCGCTCTCATCCAGTTCTACGAGCGGTTAGAGTCGTTTGTGCGCTTCCGTCTCGCAGTCACCGCCGCAGTCGCTGCCAGCGCCAACATTGACGCAGTCGCCATGCTCGCAGCAGTCGACAAGTGCTCGCACCGCATCGCCAGCATCGTCGTGAGCCTCCAGAAAGCGTACGCGATCGAGTTCCGCGCCTACTTGCCGCCGTTCCTCGCGCTGTTCTGGAACGTCCTCGGCTCGTTCGTGTCTTCGTCGCTCCACACTGCGGCTGTCGACGCTCCACGTCGGCTGCAGATCGAAGCGCTTCAGTTCTTTGCGAACGTCCTCAGCTGCCGCCTGTACAAGCGCGAGAGCCTCGCGGCGGCGGCAGCTGAGACGGGCGGCGCGAGTGTCGTGACGAAAGTGATCACTGCGAGCGGCGACGTTAGTCTCACGGACGCCATGGTGCTCGAGGCGCTCCACGCAGTCACGAGCTTCTTCTCGTCCGACGACGCGAACAGCGAGAACCGGAGCCGGTTCGAGGTCCTCCAGCAGCTCACAGTGATACACTACATGCGGCTGAGCGCCACGGACCTCGACGAGTGGGCGAGCAACCCCGAGGCCTTCTCGGCACTGAGCGAGAGCCTCACGGCGCACGAGTCGGTACGCGCGTGCGCCGAGAACCTCTTCCTCACCCTCCTGCAGAACTACCCCGACCAGACGCTCCCTGGGCTGACGCAGCTGACTGCTGCTGCGACGTCGTACTTAGACGAGATCGCCACTGGCAGCATCAGCAGCCCAGCGGCCGATGCCGACCACCGGGTCCTGGACATTGATGCCGTGCTGCTTGCGATCGGCCTTGGCTGCTACGACTTGCACAGCGTATTTGAGTTCGAGCCGTGGTTCACAGCGAAGCTGGCGCCCGTGTTGGTGAGCCCGTCGGCGTCTGTCGGGTCGATCCGCGGCCTCCCGGTGCTGCACTACCGCATCGTGTGGCTCGTGAGCTGCTGGCTCGCGCAGCTCTCGACCGCCATCCGCCCGCGTCTGTACGAGACGCTCTTGTACCCGAGCGGCGGCTTCTTTGCCCAGCAGCCACACGCCGACCTGGCGCTCCAGCTCCGCGTCGTGCAGACGCTCGAAGCCATGGTGACGGACTGGGGATTCGACGCGGACGCGTTCGCGCCGTTCCTGCCGCGCGCGCTCGAGTGCCTCGTGGCGTTCTTCCCCCAGACGACTGAGTCCGAGACTAAGCTGAAGGTCCTCGGCTGCCTGGAGGCGATCGTGCAGGCGTGCAGCGCGCACGCAGCGGCGCTCAGTGAGCACATCAGTGCACCACTGCCGGCCATGTGGGTAGCGGACAGCGACGCCAGCAACCTCGTGCGTAGGAAGATCCTCCAGCTGCTCTCCAAGCTGCTCGAGTGTGTGGCCGACCAACAGCAGCAGCAGCAGCAGCTCGGGTCCCAGTCGTCGTCTCCAGCACTCGCGGCAGAAGGAGGCGTGCAGACGCTCGTGCACATGAGTCTCCAGGTCGTGCAGTTTGCGACCGACGTGAGCAATCCAGACGAGGTCTTCTTGATGGAGACGGGCCTGGAAGTCTGGAGCCGCGCACTCTCTGTCTCGACCGCGTACACGGAGGAGCTCCACACGCTCTTTATGAACGTCGTGCGGCTCCTGAAGCGCGACTACGAGCACGTGACGTGCGTACTCACGATTGTGACGCAGTACGTGCGACTCGGCAGCGTCCACTTCTGGCAAGTGTACCACGCAAGCGTCGTTGAGCTCTTCGTCGACGTCATCGGGAGCGTGAAAGCCGAAGCGGCTGTGCAGCTCGCACGTGCGCAGGAGCTCGTCGTCGCAGTGTTCCCGTGTGAGCAAGTGGCCGTGTGTACACCAGTGCTGACGCGGATGGTCGCAGCGTGCGTGGCGTTCGTGCACAAGGACGCGGATCGCGAGCCAGAGATGGTGGTGGTCGCGTATCTGAGCGTCCTCGCGCGGCTTGTGGTGCAGCACGAGGCGTTTGCAGTCGCGCATGTGCTGCAGAACGACCAGAGAGTGCTGGGCGACGTCGTGGTGGACCTCTTGGTCGCCAAGTTCTTTAGCGTCGGGTCGTCGTCGCTGAGTTTGTGTCAGCGGAAGGTGTGGGCACTCGCGCTCTGTGCGCTGCTGCCGGTGCTGGACGAGCGGCAATTGGAGCGATCGGCAGGTCAGATCTTAGAGCTGACTGTCGAGGTGATGGACGAGGAGCACGACCTGGAGCTCGAGCGAGCGACGGTTGCTACAATTGCTGGTGAAGAGGACGAGGACGGGGTCAAGCGGAGCAGTGGCGCGTTTCGGGCGTACAGAAACCACCGCACGAGCCCAAAGAGGGCGAGGAGCGCAGAAGACGACGTGGTGATGCAGACGGACCTGAAGACGCTCGCGTGTGCAAAGCTGCGCGAAGTGTCGGGTCGGGTCGGCGCCGCTCGCTTTGAGCAGCTGCTGCTGACAGTGGACAGCTCAGTGTTGCGCAAGTTGCAGTCATAAGCACCCCCCCCACACACACAAAAATACATGGACACAAAAAAGTTCAAAAAATTTGAACTAAATTAGTAGTTTTATAGCGAGTCACTATTAGCGAGTCACTAAAAAATTCAAAAAATATTGAACTAAATTAGTCATTTTAGAGCGAGTCACTAAAGTGCGCGACAAAAGTCTTGGAAAATTTGTTTCTCTGTCATATCTTTTGCAAAAACCTTGGCAGGGGAGAAAGAGGATAGAATCGGAAAGAGGAGTTCAAAACACGCCTGTTCGTGTGGTCGGTTGCTCAATCCC
>JAASGD010000263.1:0-28305 GCA_023334115.1 Globisporangium megalacanthum
ATTAGCCAAAACCACGCATATTGTCGTGATCGCCTTGCTGAACTGAGCACACTGTCCAAAGCGCGTTGAAAAACATTCATAAATGACAGATTTAACCGACTTTTTCTGTCGTTCTGTTTTTTTTTGGCGCGCAGTGTACATGAAAAATCAAAGCGGATGATGATGCTCCAAAAGCTTCACCAAAGATCCAAGGAGTGAAATCTCAGTCCTCAGTCTCGAAACTGCACCAGAGAGCCCACATCCGAGCTCCGACCAACCAGCCAACCCGCCCCACGAAAACCAAACGCTTCAGCACACAATGCCGTCTTACCGGTCGCTCCAGGTCGTCGCACCATCCAACGACTTCCGTCAAGCCACGCGCGTCGTCGAGATCCCCCACGTCCCGGCGCCGAGTGTTGGTCACGTCATCATCCAGAACCACTACGTCGGCATCAACGCGACGGATATCAACATTGTGAATGGCGGCTACGGTGACGTCTCAACCGCCGGGTGTGAAGGCGTCGGGCTTGTCCACGCAGTGGGCGACGGCGTCTCCAGCGTCCAAGTGGGCGACGCAGTCGCGTATCAGAGTGCGTGTAGCTTTCGTCTGAGAATGCCCACCACGGACTCAGACTCAGACTGACTGTGGAACCACTGGTATGCTCGCTGTACAGAGATTGGTTCGTTCGCCGAGTACGTCGAAGTGCCGTCCGGATCCCTCGTCAAGATCCCGGCGGTGTCGCCCGAAGCCGTGTCGCTCCCTGTGTGCGGCGTCTCTGCGTCGGTGGCCCTGAAAGTCGGACACCTCGGTACGAACGAGACCGTCTTCGTGTCGGCTGCTGCTGGTGGGACAGGCCAGTTCGTCGTTCAGCTCGCTAAGCTCGCAGGAAACCACGTCATCGGCACGTGCTCGTCGGACGACAAAGCCACGTTCCTCACGTCACTTGGCGTCGACCGTGTGATCAATTACTCGAAAGAGGACATTGGCGCTGTGCTCAAGAGCGAGTACCCGAACGGCGTTGACTTTGTGTTTGAAAGTATCGGTGGCGACGTCTTCCGGACGCTGCTCGACAACATCGCTGTCCACGCCCGCGTCGTCTGCTTCGGTTCGATCTCCGGCTACCGTGGTGGTGGAGCGTCAGTGGAGAACCCGATGCTTGCACAGCAGCTGAACCGCATTCTCTTGCGCAAGTCGGCGTCGCTGCACGGCTTCTACCTCTTGAACCACTCGTCGGATATTCCAGTGCACACTGCGCGTCTCCTCTCGCTCATCCACGACGAGAAACTCAAGGTCTTTATTGACCCGACGGAGTTTACGGGACTCGAAGCTGTCGCGGACGCGATCGACCGCATGTACGCGAAGAAGAACATTGGCAAGCTCGTGGTCAAGCTGGTGTGATCAGCATGGGAGACTCGACGTATTGATGCAGTTCGTGGAAAATAGCCAATCCCTTTTAACCTAATAACCACCAAAACCACAGATGCGGTATGTTCAATTTTGAGACGAGCGTTCTATGAAAAATCCTCTCTCGTCATAATAACCCCAATCACAACCAATTCGACACATTCAAAAACCACCGATACAACCTGTGAGGCCGCATCCGCAATCACGTCTGCACACGTGCTCGCTCTGCTCGACACCCTCGCTGCGCTCACACATAGTGAACATATCCGTCAAACGCACAGCGCACCAGCGGCAGCGCAGTTGAAGGCGCTTCGTGGCGCTCAGTCTCTACCGGAGCGACCGCGAGTGGTGGTGGGAGCTTCGGGTACCGCTGGCTAAAGTGCGTGAGCACCACTTCCCGTGCGCGCATCTGCCGCGCAACATCGAGCGCTTCGCTCACTGTGCTGTGGCGCTTCAAAACAGCGTCGCTCGCGAGCGCATCGTCGAAAGTCGCTTCGTGGACCAGCAGCGCTGCTGGTGTCCCTGCGACCCATCCAACCAATAACCACAGCTCAGGTCAGACGGCATGCAAGCGATGCTACACCACGCAAGTCCGACGCAGGTACCTGCAGCAATGAGCGCTTGACACGGTCGCGTGTCGCCCGAGTAGACGACTTTGCGGCCGTCGTGGAGCTCGAGCACGAGGCCGTACGCGTCGTAGCAGTGGTGCACTCGCACGCTCGTGAGCTGGGCGACCACTGCTCGAATCCGCGCCAGGAGAGCTCCACGCAGTGGGTGGCGGTGGTCGTTGAAGTCGTGACAAGTCGCGAACGCGACCCGCACTCTACGTTCATCGACGCCGCTTGCAGCTGCGATGTGGTGCATCCAACTGCGTGCGTACGTGATCACCGACAGCGGCGCGACGACCACCAGTGGTTGGGTGGTGGCCTTGCCGTCCTCTGGACGCGTGGTGGAGAAGCGAACGAACTCACGGAGCACGCGAACGAGGCCGCACTGGTGGTCGGCGTGGCTGTGCGAGATCCAGACGCAGGTCAGTGCACCGATGCGGGCAGCAGTCTCGTCGCCAAACTGGCGCCAGAGCTGCCCAAACGTGCCTTCGCCACAGTCAATCAGCATCGCGTCTGGAAGCTGACGCGTCTGCTCGGTGCTGCCGTGCGGCAAGCGGGACGGAGGGAACTCGAGGTACATGGCGGTGCTGCCGCGAAGCTTGGACGGTGCGGCGCTTCCAGTGCCGAGGACGACCAGCTTGAGCGCGTCTTCGGGAGCAGCTGACGTGTCTGAAGGCTGGTCTTGTGGTGCCACGGGTGCGTCCTCCGCACTCGGTTCGCCATGGAACCGCCACCCAGTGAGGCCAAAGTCGCACTTGACGCGGTCCGAACGGCTCGGGAGCAGCTCGAATCGCTGTCGGCTCTGCGCGACGTGCACGGTGACGCCGTTCGAGTCGCTGAGGCGCCAGAGGAATCGAGTACGGCGGCCAGTGCTGCGGCTCTCGTGCAGCCCACGCGCTTGCTGCTGCTGGTCTGAGAGGAACACCGAGAGGCGACGCCACCGCTGTGCAGCGTCGGCCGAGCCAACGACTGGCCGCTGCTGCTGCTGCTCGAGCGTGTGCGTCGCAGAAGCGCGAAAGACCCAGCCAAAGACGCCGTTCACTGCGGTCTGGAGCGAGTGCCCGTCAAAGACAAGCTGTTGGGCTGTGGAGAGCGACTGCATCCAGTACTGGTACCTTCACGAGGGAACACTCGGGTCAGCCGATCACGTACGCAGTGAGAACGAACCGAGGGAATGACAGGGAGAGTCTGGAGCGTACCTCGAGTGTAGGGACACCGTGAGCGGGGAAAAGTGTACGACAAGCACTGGTGCGTGGTCGACGCAAGCGGTCGCTTGGAACCTTGTGACGAGGTCCGGGATGTGGTCAACAGAGCGGCAGTCGATGACCCACACGGCAGCGTGGAGGTCGTGCTGGAACCTGCAGAGGTGGACGTCCATGGAAGAGCGTTACGAGCTGATGAGAAGGAGGGACAGAGGCACGGATCGGCGCACTTGATGACGTAGCAGAGCGATGCGGCTGGAGCCGTGCCGGCGGACGCTGACGCTGGGTCATTGGGAGCCTGCAGGTCGACGAGCACGGTCGAGGGCTCGTCCAGTTCTGCAGCACGGTCCGTTTCACTCGGAGCCGAGCTGTTCGGCTGAGAAGGAGCAGCGTCTTTCTTCACCTTCTGTCGCTTGGCTGGCGTCTCGAGCAGCAGTTCAGCCGCTCCCTTTAATGGAGAGCTGCAGTACTTGGCCAGGAGCATACTCTTGAGCGTGTCTTCGCGGCCACTGAACTGCTTGAGAACCTTGTCGACGTGCACCGCCTTCTCTGGCTGGTACCGCTGATAGAACTTGTGAAGCCACTTGGCACTCATCGAGAGCGCTTGCCAGTCTTCGTCCACACCACTGCTATTGGTGTCGCTATCGTCACTGTCGTCGCTGGAACTGGAACTGGAACTGCTATCAACTTGTTTCGTCCCGTCTTCGCTGGTCGTGAGTTCGAGAGGACCGTACTTGGCGCACAGCTGGGCTTGGAGGTCCGCGTGGCGTCCACGGTACCGGCTCATGATCACGTCGACGTACGGCACTTTCGCAGGTACTTTCACCGTGTAGAAGCGGAGAAGCCACGCACGGAACACGGCGTCCGCGTCGCCATCCTCTCGAGCTCGGACGAGGCGGCTACGAGTAGCTTGGTCGGCTCGAGCCGGTGTCGGGGTCTCGTTGCGGCGTTCGACAATGTCTCCACTCTCGCAGAGAATGCACGCGGTGCTGGAGTGTGTCGTGTCGCCGAGCGAGCTCTCGCAGACTGGGCGAGCAGTGAGCACGACAGGGACGATGCGCGTGTGCTGGTCGGACTGAACGCTTCGTGAACTCCACGACGCCACGTCAAAGTTCGCTGCGTGCTCTCGAGCGTCTCTACTGCGGTCTACTTCTTCTTCTTCTTCTCCTCCTCCTTCGCCAATCTCGACACATGTGATGCGTGGGTACTTGCGTCGTACGAAGCTCTGGATCGCAACGAGGAAGCGCCGGAGACCCACGGGGCCGTGCAAGCGCAGACTCGCCGATCCGCTCGAGCTCAGCGAGAAGATGAGACCCGGCACGCCGCTCACAGACTAGCCGCGTCCGTACCAGATGTACTACGCAGTTAGCGCCTCCTCTTTCAAGCTCCAGCCCAAGCAAACGGCGCGACGAGCGCACCTCCACGTCGAAGCGCGTGAAGAAGACCGAGTCGAGAGACCCGAGCTTGACGCCGTTCTCGCCACAGAGCCGCTGCGTGCCCTCGCCGCAGTTGAAGAGGTACCGCTTCAGCAGCGTCACGTCGGCACTGTAGACTCCATGGCGCTGCACTGAGAAGATCACAGACGGCTCCGTGCCATCCGAGCCCGTGCCCAGCACTTCTGCTGTCACCTGACCCATCCATCCACGCCGTCAGTAGGCAGTTGCCATCACACAGAGCGATAGGCAGCGCACACACATACACACACACGACGTACGGAGATCCGCGCAGCCATCTGCGCAGCTGAGCTGACGAGGAGATCAAGCAGCCGTTGGACTGCACCTTGGAAGAGTGTTCCGGTTGTGTGGCACTGACTTGCTCACGGCCAATCAAAATGCTTGCCTATCAATAAAATGTAGCCATGTCTGAAAGTGAGGCCAACCCGCCCAAGAGACTCGACTCCAAGCTTCCTCTGCTGCCCGCACGAACGCAGTCATATCGCCTACCGCAATACAATGAGCGCATCGGAGGCGACAGCGTCACGCGAGTTCCTCCAAGCGCTGATCGTCCAGCTGCGCCAGAACGGCGCGGACACAAAAGACGTCGAGCGCGTGGTCGAGCACGTCGTTCCCGTGCTTGTCCCAGGTGCGCTCCAGTATGTACCAGCCTTACTTAAAGCCCAAAGAGGCGGCTCATGCTCCTGACTCGGACCTCTATCCACACAATGCCAGGAATCATCCACTTGCTCAAGACGGTGAGCGAGAACCAGCAGCGCGAGCACGATGGTGACGATGGCGACCAGCAGCAGCACGTGCAGCTGCCGATCCGTCCGCTCGACCACCTCGCCAAGTTCCTCTTCCGCCACAACCCCCGCCACGCAAAGCCTGTACGTGACGTGACCACGGGACGGTCTGGACAGCGTTCATTCCTCCTGTCCTTGGCGAGAACTGACCCCATCAATAACCACTGACTGGGGCGTAGGACGCCTCGACAAGAGAGCTCCAGGACCTAGCATGCCACCTGCTCCGCAAGTAACCAACGAACGGTTGATCCATTCAAACCCTACCCTCTCTCACCCTCTCTCTCCTGCGTACTTGGCCTTTGGCTCGTACTTATGGCGACGGGGACCGAGACATCATGGGCGATGTCTGCGGCGACGGCGACGGCATCGACGAGCCCGAGACCGCGGACCCGTTGTCGTCGTTGTCGCTGTCCGACGAGCTGTTCGACGCGTCGTCGTCCTCGCCTTCTGCGCTCTCCGCAGTGTTCTCAACTGGCTCGTCCACGGACACCGACACGGTTGTCGCCGTAGCCGCGACGGTCTCAGTGGCTGGAGTGGTCGGAGCTGGTAAGGCGACAGGAGAAACTGGGATAGCGGGCGGGACCTGATCCTCGAGGAGACTGTCGAACGGCAGGTCTTCGTCCGAGTCGAGCATCGGGAGGTCGTCCAGCGCCATCTCCAGCTGCTCGTCGGACGGCACGGTGGTCGTGAGGAGCAGGTCCCGTTGGGAGCTAGGGAGGAGGTCGGGTCCAGCGGTCGACACTGTCGCAGCAGTCGACTGTGGACTTGGTTCACTAGTCGTTGACAGCAAGTGGGCGCTGGCGGCTCCGTCTGCCGGCGCCTGGAAAGGAGCAGCTGGTGCGGCTGATGACGCACTCACGGTCACTGGACCAAGCGCTGGGAGCGGGTGCTTCAGTGGGTTGTTCTGTGGGCGAATCGAACCGAAGCGCCAGTAAGTACAGTACGACTCTCGCTACAAGAGCAAGAGAGGGGACAGAGAACAGCCGCACGGCGCTACGCACGCGCAGCTGCGGAATCTCGTGCAGGAGCTCCAGGGGCGCGTCCATGTGCTGGCGCACACTGCGGGTCATGCGGCCGATTTCGCCAGTCTGCACGCGTTTGCGACCGCCTGCGGTTGGTTATGTTGCAAATGCGCACCACGCACGCACGTTGCATTTAGTGCCGACCACAGAAGCGCACACAGCACACAAGTGACGAAGGAAAGGGAGTGGTGGTGCCCGTACGTACCCTTGGTTTTCTTTGTGACGACGCCCTTCTGGAGCGCCAGTGTCGGGTTCTGTTACAAATAGAAAGGTGAAGGTATCAGCAGCTCATTCACGAAGCACACCACACCACAGAGTGAAGCGTGCTGCAGCGACAGCAGCAGCAAACTACGCAGCGCACCTCTTGATCTGCACAGTTACGCATGTATGCGCGCAACCACGAGGATTGTAACAATTGGCACATGTGAGCAATTTGCAACACTCCAAATGCACGAACAGCACAGTTGCGCGGGACGCACCAGGGACCCACTTGAGGATCGTGAGGTGGCCGACCGTCTTGAGCTGCTTTGTCCACTTGCGCACACGGATCTCAGCCATCGGTACGCTTGGCGCGCCAGATGGAAGCTCCGCGGCCACGGCCGCTGCCGTCACACCTCGACGTCGGGACATGCTCCTCCAAAAGTGGTGTTCAAACGTGGCGCAAATGGAGATTGTCGAACTGTCTCGCTTCGTTTATATTCGATATTCTTGACTCCACTTCAGTAAGTGGGTGATGATTCGGACTTTCGCGAGAGTTTGCGGTGATAAAATGGCTTCGTCGTTGAAGTCAGGTTGAAAGGCGGCATTCTCCTCCCGATTGTGCACAGGATGGATACAGTATACGACAGTGGCGCTCAGCGAGCATGCTGGCGCAAGGCATTGAAAACAAACACACACTATGGAAATTATGGAGCACAGGTGAATGACTGCAGCTGACGATTGCTATACGAAGCCGACAGCAGCTTTATCGCTCGCTGTACAGTAATTACTCACACCATTCGAGCCTGTGGCTCCAAGAAACCAAGCAAAGCGAGCAACTCATGTCGACAATGTCGACCCAGTGTACTAGTACCAATCTCAGTGATTCACACAAAGACAGCAATCAAGCGCAAGGTGCTCATTCATTGACATGGCAAAACTATTTACTACACGGGGTCTGTCTACTGGTACGGAATGCTGGCGGGGACGGCTGCTCGATAGCGGCAGCTTATACATAAGGGAGGAGGACGCACAGCCTTGTTGCTCGTGGCGCCTCTCGGTCTTGAACTACTGTACTCGGATCCTCGGCGTCATCGTGGTCGTGGCGTCGTCGTTGTTGTTTTCTTCACACATAAGGTGACTGGAGCTTCACGACAGGATCATGCGCTGGTGCTCCGAGAGCAAGTCTGCGAGACGGAACAGCTGATGTAGCCGCGGCCGCACGTCGTCCAGCTCACGCAAACTCGTCAAGACCTTGGTGAGCGACTCGAGCGTGCGGTCGTTCGCATCGTCGTAGAAGCTCGGGACGGGGATGCCGTTGCTCGGCTGCAGGAGGAACGACACGGGGTTGTTGTCCACGAGAATGACCTTCGACAGGTCTTTGCGCACGACGCGCAGGTCTTTCAGAAACATGCCTTTGCGCTGTTGGCACGACTCACGGAAGAAACGGCCGGCAAAGAGCGTCCCTTTCGGGTCCAACTCGTCCAAAATCGGCTTGCCGTACGCTTCGAGACCCGCCGTGAAGACGTACACATCAAAGTGCTTGCTCGCTTCTTCGAGGAACCGGTCGAGCCCAGGACGCTTGTACACGACTGCGCGCTCGCCGTCGTCCATTTCAATCTCAAACGTGTCGGCGTACTGCTTGAGCTCGTCCGGCCGGTACTCGTTCTGTCGGTACTCGACCATCTCGTTCACAAACTTGCTGTGGACGAGGCACTCGTCCATGTCGAGCACGAGTGCGACACGCTCGTCTGCTGCGTCCGACGTCGACGTCGGCTGCGGCGCTTTGTGCAGGGCGCGGACAGGCACTGGCGTCGGCGACACGACGGCCGACGACGCACGCGTGTGCGCTGTGTGCAGGTGTTTCTTGGCGGCCGAGACGTCGTCGAGCAGGCGCGTGCGCGCGACGTGCGGCTCGACGGGGTACTGGGCGACAGTCGCGCTCATTGTGTGGCTCGAAAAAAGATATGTGCGGAGGACGAAGAGACGGATGCGAGCAGCTCCGCAAGTGAACAAGTGACCGGGTTCTTCGTCGGGGTCTTCGTGACTGCTGGAGATTATTTCCCTTGATCAACACTCGTCCGAAGCAGAAGACGATTGCGTGGCGTCCCTCGGCAATCCGCGACACACTTTGGTGTGGTGGGGAAATCGGTCGGGCAGAAAACGGGCGGTGATTGCGGAAGACACGACACGAGTGTCGGGGCCGATTGATCGATTTGGGCGGCGCGCAAAGAGGTGGCGGCGGACCGACCGAACGAGTGAGTCCACAAGGTGGAGGTTGTGGTGGGAAGGCAATTTCAACAATGACTGACTTTTGGTCGACTGAAAGCGAGCGAGCAGCTCGCGACTTGGAACCTTTTGCATTTCTCGAAGCCTCGCTTTGAGAGCGAAAGAGCGCTTCGAAGCAAGTTGAGCTTGAGCGAGTGCGCGCATCCCGCAACCCTTATTTAAAACTGGGCGGAGAAATCGAATCGTCGGCCTGCGGAACAGCCTATTTATGCCTGAGAAATGCTCATTTTCAGTCAAACAAACTTAAGATGGCTCGGATCCAGACCTATGCTACAGCATGTGTAGAGTATCCACCTTGCAGCGATGTGCGCGACTCACAAAGATCGCGGTTCCAACTGCCCCAGCCCATACAATCGCCAAGATAGTTAAACTCCTCACATACGATACTGTAAAACCGCCCTGAAGCAATACTGTAACGACTGGCGTGCGTTCTTTCCATCATCCGAGCCAATCGGGCTCCTCTCCTCGTTGTTTTGCTTGTCAAAGTAGCGCGAATCCCATGCGTGGGGTGGACATGCACTGTTCGATTCGGCTTGTCTTGCTGGTGTGCTTGTGCTTGTGCACGCTTTAGGTAAAGCAAACAAGAAATCCAAGCAGCACAAAGCACCTTTAGCACAGAGCAAGAGCTACTTATCTAAGCACGACCAGCGCGAAGCAAAACGCGTGTTTCGAGACAAATGGTCCAAGCACAGCCAAAAGGCAAGTGATGACGCCTTTTTACAAACTTCAACCGCTCTCGATTTGCTTAAAAAGCGGCATACAAAGTGCAAGTGCGGCTATTTTCACTTGCAATTTGCATCTCGCAAAGTCGACTTTCAAACCGACGCGGCTAGGGGAGAAGCCAGCCGTTGAATGTGCAGTTTTAGCGCTAATTATAGGCTTCCAAAATAACCGCGATTCAGCCAATCGCAGCACGCCATTCAAAAACGCTTCAAGATCCGTCTGGTCAGACTTTTTGCCTTTTTGCTCTTGAGCGAACTGGCTCCTGCACATTCGTTCGAAGCCTCTCAACATGCTGCGGCGTCGCCTCTGCGCGCATGGCTTCTGCCCCATGCTGCAGCGTCGTCAATGCGAGCACGGCGCGCACATATGGGCATACCCATTGCTTCTGTGTGTCGAATGCTCACTTGCAGTCGACGCTTGCATACGCTTTACACTTTCGCGGCATTCTCGACACGTCGAGGCAGCCACGTACGCCACGAACGAGAGATCTGCAAACTCCATTTGAATGCACATGCTGAGGAGATAGCAGCTGTATCGTTGGGTCTGGTTTGTTGTGTGTGTGGTGGATACTGTACCACCGCCGCCCTTGGCTCTTGTGAGCTTGCGAGTTTGCTGGTGAGGTTGCGATGCTCGCACGCGTTGTACAATAACAGCCGCTGTAAGTGCGACAGAATTCCCTCGCGCCACAAAAGTACGAAAACACTCGCACTTAGTCGAGCCGGGAGAAAACCCAGCCACTTTCGAGTGGTCTCGCGAAAGACTCGCACACTCACACCACGCGAGAAAACCCACAGAGACGCAGCAGGCGCATCAAGCGGCAGGCAGGCCCAACAGGCAGGAGGCGAGCGACCGCCAACCCGTCGAGCCTTCGCTAGCCAGCTAGCAACCAACAACCCCTTCCCTTCTCTCCCTCCGCCCACCACTCGCTAGAGCCAAGTACGTGACCGATTCTCCACAGCGCACAATGGACCCGTCCGACGTCTCCGTGCTCGTCGTTGAGGACGACGAATTCACGCGCATGGCGACGATCGACATCCTCAAGTCGTGCCGCTACTCGGTCGTCGCGGTTGAGAACGGGAAGCTCGCGCTCGAGCTGCTGCTGAACAACCACGGGCGCTTCGACCTCGTGCTCTGCGACATGATGCTCCCAGTCATGAACGGCATTGAGCTGCTCGACGAGCTCCAGAAACACAGCGCAACGCTTGGGCACATTCCTGTCGTCATGGCGTCGAGCAATGAAGGCATGGACGTGGTCACGTCCTGTCTCAGCAAAGGCGCGAAAGACTATTTGATCAAACCGATCCAAGTGAACACTGCGAAGACGCTCGTGCGCCACGTGTGGCTCAGCCGCCGGCTCGAGCAGCACGCGTCAGCCTCAGGCCCCAAGTCCATGTGGCAAGACGTCGAAGTGCTGCGGACGATCGGGAAAGGCACGCACGGGACTGTGGTGCTCGCTCGCCGGAAAGTCGACGGCGCAGTCGTCGCAATCAAGCGCGTCCGCACGGCCCAGATCACGGAGAATGGCCGGAAGCAAGCCGACAATGAAGTGATTCTGCTCAAGTCGCTCTACCACGTGAACATTGTGCGCTTTTACGACCACTTTATGGCCGACGACGAGCTCAACATTGTCATGGAGTACTCGGACGGCGGGAACTTGCGCCAGCTCGTCAAGATGCGCGCACGGGAGAAGATGGGGCCGTTCCCAGAAGCGGTCGTTGTGAGCTGGTTTGCGCAGCTTGTGCTCGCAGTCGCGTACATCCACGGCAAGAACGTGCTCCACCGCGACTTGAAAGCCCAGAACGTGTTTCTCACGCGCAAGAACGTCGTCAAGCTCGGTGACTTTGGGATCTCGAAAGCGCTCGCAGGCGACGACACAGCGAACACGGCGTGTGGGACGCCCGAGAGCATGTCGCCCGAGATTTGCCGGGGCGAACCGTACGGGAAGAAGTCGGACATTTGGTCGCTCGGGTGCATCTTGTACGAGATGCTCATGCTCAAGCGGCCGTTCGAAGCGACGACTTTGCCCGAGATCTTTACGAAGATCTGCAGAGGCGAGTACCCGCCGGTGGAGCCGACGTTCTCGCGCGAGCTCCGGTTGCTCGTGCAGCTCATGCTCCAACAAGACGCGACGAAGCGGCCGTCGATCGAAGACATTTGCCGCTTCCCGTTTGTCCAAGCGCCGATCCAAGCGTTCCTCTCGCAGCACGTGTCGGAGTTCCAAGAAGCACTCGAGCTCGAAGCGAAGCTCCACCAGCCGTCGCTCTACACGGCGAACGCCAAGCCAGCAGCAGCAGCCGAGACAGCGCCCGTGCCGGTCGTGTCGCCTGCGACTCGTCGTCGGAACCCGAACGAAGCGCCCGAGCACGCGAGCGACAGCAGCAGCAGCGACGCGGAGCGTGCGTCGCCTGTGTCGGCCACCGCCTCCCGTCCCAGTGACGCGTCGACCCACGCTGACAACAAGAGCCACTTGCGTACAAGCAGTGCTGCGATCACAGCCGCAGCTGTCGGCGTGTCGATGGACTCGTCGCCGGCTCTGCTGCACCCGAGCGGGAGCTTGGACCTCGCAGCGCAGCTGAACGCTGCGTCCGCTGCGAGTCTCGACGACTCGCTTGCGGACGACTTGCGCTCCGTCGTCACAGTCAGCGACGTGCGTATCGGCATGTTTACGACCTTCACTGCGTGTGTCGCTGGCAGCGCGGTGGTCGCAGCCCTCGAGACGCACTTTAACAAGTCCCGCGATGTTGCGACCGACATTGTCGCGCAGCTCGTGACCACTCGCGTGCTCAGTGTCGTGGCCGCCGAGAACCTGGCGGCGCCAGACGTTGCCCGCGCGGACACGTACGTACGGTTCCAGGTCGACGAGATGTTTGGCGCACTGAACGCCAAGTATTTGTGCAACGACGCTGTTGGGCTTGCGCCCATGGACCTCTGTCTCCAAGTACGCGAAGCGATCGCAGAGCTCCACGCGGCCGACGGGTTCCCACGCAGCATTTCGTCGGGGTTTGCTCGGCCGGGGCTGCTGCTTGCGAGTGGTGGTGGCGCGACAGACGCGGAACGGTACGACGCGCCGCTCTGTCGGCGCTACCGGCGGTTCCTGAAGCTCGTGGCGCAGCTCCAGCGACTCGACATTGGCGCGCTGCCCAAGCACGAGCGCCAGGCGTTCTTCATCAATATTTATAACACGATGGTGCTGCACGGCCTGATCGAGTTTGGCGTGCCCCAGAACGCCGGCCAGTACAAGGCGTTCGAGAAGGACGTCAACTACCTCATTGGTGCGTATGGGTGATGCGAATGCGTGACTGGTGGGTTGGATCCTCCCCCAGTTGACTGACACTCTGTCTCTCGACGCGGGTATGCATATGCAAATCAGGAGGTTTGGAGTTCACGCTCGGCGACATTAAGCATGGCATCCTCCGGTGCAACCGGAAGCCACCAGCGAACTACTGGGAGCGGCAGCTTCAAGCCCACGACCCGAAGCTTCAGTTCCGGCTGCACATTCGCGACCCGCGGTCGCTGCTCGTGCTCATTGAGTGCTCGGAAGCGATCCCAACGGCGGAACAAGTGCCCGTGCTCAAGCCGGGCCGCACGGACACGGACTTGGAGGAGCAGGTCGAGAAGTACTGTGCACGCCACGTCGAAGTGAACGAGCGCACGTGCGAGCTGCTGCTGCCGCGCGTCTTCCGCGTCTTCCGCGACGACTTTGGCGCGTCCGAGCCCGAGATGGTCTCGTGGCTCGCGCAGTACCTGGAGAACGCGCCGACTCACTTGCTGAGCTACCGCGTGCGGTACCTCTCGGGCATCTCATCGTGAGCGCTGGAGGGTGAAGAAAGAGCAGGCGAGACACTGGGTGTCTTCAGGTGCGTTGCGTGTGGAGAGCAAGTGAAGATGGAGAAAGAGTACGAGTGAGAGGGAGGGAGGGATGACCTCTCCAGTGTCAAGTGTTGTGAGTGGAAGAAAAGAAAACACGACGCGTGCATGCAAGTGGAGAGGTGGAGAGGGTTTGTATGGTGGTCACTATGCTACTTGGAGACACCACGTGATTGGTTGAAAGAGGGAGGGAGGGGTGACTGGTGGACTGTATGTATCAAAGAGGAGAGCCACCAACATGCACGAGCGAAAGCGAAAGAAGAGAGAGAGGAGGAGGAGAACACTCTCAGCACGACCGATGGACCGACGAATGCAGCCCACCAAGTCGAATCGAGAAGAGTCCGAGCCACTCCACTGGGCGGCGCTGGCGAACGGGAAGACGAACAGGAGGGAGATTGAAGCGACAAACGCCACGTCGGGAGGCTGGGCGATGTCGCCTCTCCTGTCGATCGCCTGTCGGTCGCCGTAGACGCACGGGCGTTTACAGGATCGTGCACAACGAGCGCTTCTTCGGCTTCTCCTTCACGGCCGTGGGACGCTCTTGTCGCACAGGACGCTCCGCTTTCCGGATCTCGCGCACGACTTGGTAGAAACAGTCCTCATTGTTTATCTGCATGACAAAAACGAGGGAGACTGTGAGGAACCACCCTGAAGCGCACATAACGACACGACACACTTAAGCACCCAAGCGACGTGACGCACTCTCTCTTTCGCGCTCGTCTCCATGAATGCACAGCCCCATCGGCGCGCGAGCTGCTCGCCTTCGCCCTTGGCCACCTGGCGCTGGCTGTCGAGGTCGCACTTGTTGCCAACGAGGACGCTGTAATAGCCACAAGGAAGAGAGAGAGAAGGGTCAGAATCCGTCACTGAAGCGCCATCGAGCCAGCAACTCAACGCACATGGGCACGTTGTCGACGTCTTTGGCCCGCAGAATCTTGTCTTTAAAGGACGAAATGTCGTCAAACGTGCTGCGGCTCGTGACGCTGTAGACGAGCAAGAAGCCTTTGCCCTCCCGCATCCACTACAGAGCGCAGTGCAAAGGGTGAGCCTCCAAGTCCGTCGGTCAGTCAGTCGACCCTATATTAGAGGGTTGTGGTTGTACCTGGTCCTGCATGGACGTGTACTCCTCCTGGCCGGCGGTATCGAGGATGTCGAGGAGCGCCGAGTGGTTGTCAATCACCGTCTGCTTGCGGTAGCTGTCCTCTGCGCACGCACGCACACACCTCTCGCGTCAGCAGTCGTTCTTGTACGGTATTGAATGTACGGACAGATTCGCAAACACTGTACGCACCGATGGTCGGGTCATAGTCCTCGAGGAAGTTGTCGGTCACGAGGCGGATGGTGAGCGCAGACTTGCCCACACCGCCGCTGCCGAGCACCACCTGCGTGTAATAGAATGTGTGTGTGGGTCGGGCGCCACGTCAGCCAGTCGTCGAACAACGTGGCGAGGGGGTCGGTCCTTTGCCCCCTGTTGCTTAGAGGCGCCGACGCACCAGTTTGTACTCGCGGTTGTCGGCCATGGCGGTTGTTTCCTGTTCGTTCTGGTCGCTCAGTGGGGTGGGCGGGCGGGCACTCACTCGCTCGCTCTCCTTACAGACTTGCAAGAAGCGGTTTGGTTGTCGTCGTCTGCGCGTGTGTGCGAGAGAGAGAGGAAGGGAAAGAACAAGTGGAGGCCACCAGGTGGGACGCGACCCATACAAAATCCGAGTCGAAAACCAGCCGACGAACTCCACGACCAACATCCACGCGAATTCGGCCCCATTCACAAAACAAATCGATTTTTTTTTCGATCCAAAAGTGTTGGACTTCGAGTGGACCTCTCGTGGACCTGTCGAGGTTCGAGGAAAGAGGAAAACGTGCCAACACAATCACGAGCTCGCGAGCGCTCGAAACGCGTCGTCCTCGCAACCTCTGCAAGTGCCATGCGATGGATAAGATCACTCCAGCATGTTCGCGCTGTAGCAATACAGTACGTTGGCTCTGTATGGCCTTGTGCAGACCACACCGCAGTACCGGTACATACTGTAGCTCAAATCTGTGAGAAAAAACTACCTCACAGTCTGTCCGACCAAACGACAACACGGTCCTCACCTCGTCGCGTTTGCGTCGGCAGCGTCCTCCTTGGCACGCGCTTCCTTCCGCTCACGTCCTCACCTCGGATTTCGCGATGGAGGCGACCGACGGGCACGTCCGACGCAGCGTCCTGCTCCTCGTGGTCTGTGCACTCGCGACAGGGCTCGGGTGGTGGAACCACTCGGCATTCACGCTCGCAGGTGGTCTCGTGCTGTAACTTCCCTGCTACTACTGACCGACTGGTGAATTCATTCGCGCCGTTCGGTCGAGTCCATGCACGCCCGCCCCACTCACGACCCACCACTGTACTCTTTGTCCTGCAGCGCTGTCAGTCCTCGCGCTCGTCACGGTCGTGGCCACCGAGTCGCTGCACGTGTTCGTCCAAGGCAAGCGAGGAGCACAGCGCGTCCAATCGCAACCAGCAGTGATGCGCATCAGCAGAGCAGTGTACAACCAGCTCGACGCAGATACGCTCCAGCTGCTCGCGAGCACCCGCGACTTTGACGAACAAGGTGCGGGTGGCAGGCACCCTATGAAGTGTTCACTGGGTATGTACTGACTCGATGGATTCATACCGGTACTACAGACTACGAGCGACTGTTGCAGCTCGACACTGTTCGAGACGGTGGAGCCACCCATGCACAGATTGAGCGCCTCCCGCTCGTTGTCTTTACGTGCGTCGTGCGCTCTCTCTCTCACTCTATTCTACTGGACTTACTGCACTTGCTACAGTACCGGTACTGACGAACACTTGGTCTGGATATGCTAGGAAGCAAATGCTGGAGGCATCCCACCATGTGGGCTGCTCGATCTGCCTCTCGCCGATCGCTCTCCACGCGTCTGTGCGGCTCCTGCGGTGCTTCCACCACTTCCACCCTGACTGCATTGACCCGTGGCTCAAGGGCAAAGCCGAATGCCCAATGTGCAAGTTCCCCGTGATCGCCTAACTGATGATGGACATGCAAACTCTGAGACTGAAAGTGTACATTTACCGGTACTCAATGTTTACAATTACCGGTTCTCAAAGTGCGCACACTCTCACTACCGTCGTCGTCGTATAAAATCCGAAAATCTTCCAACTCGTCGCGTAAATCCGGCATTATGTCACTAGCGAGCTTCAAACCCATGGGTCGGCCAGCCATTATTTTCCTGTGAGAGCTCAACGAGTGAGTGACCAATCGAACAAGGAAGAGCATGGGACTTGCAGACAGCTACTCGCCCGAGCGGCTCGAGAGCCTCCTGCGCGAGGGCAAAGTGACGCAGCAGAGCATCCAGGCCACGTCGCGCTGGATGCTCGAGCACCGTGAGTTCCTGAGCGATATGGCGGTTGTGTGGACGCGCGTCTTCCGCGCGGGCGACGCCGCACTCCAGGTCGTGAGCCTCTACGTCGCGAACGACGCGATGCAGGTCGGCGCCCGCCGCTTTGGCCGCACGGTCGCGGCTGCGTTCGAGCCCGCGCTGCTCGGCGTAGCGGAGTTTGTCATGGCGAGCTGCGACGAGAAGGTCAAACGGTGCTTGCTCAAAGTCGTTGGCATCTGGAACCAGCGCCACGTTGTCGCCCCGGAGCTGCTGCAACAGCTGCAAAACGTCTGCGCTGGCCGCCCAGCAGTGTACGTACCGCACATAACGAGCGCGTGTGGCGAGTGGCTCGTTCATTGGCTCATTATACGCTCGCATATTGGTCTAGGGACCCGTTGGCAGCAGCGAAGGACGCGGCGGTGGACGAGGCAGCGGACGGAAAAGCCGACTACCACGCTATGCTCACGTCCATGCTGAGCTCCGACGCGATTGAACAGGCGCTCGACGACATGCCCGAGGTGGCCGAGTCGGAGTTTACAGTCGGGACGACGCAGCGGCTCCAGAGCTTGAGCAGTGCGACGATCAGTGCGGACTTGCTGAGCGACCGCATGTTCCAGCTCGAGTCGAGTCTGAGTGCGTTCCAGCACGCGTGTGACGCGTTCCAGGCCCAGACGACCACAACAACGACATTTGGAAACGACGACGCGGGCTTTGAAGTCGTTGGCGCGAGCGCTGGCGGCGTCGTGTGGGAAGCGCTCGAGCCGCAAGTGTTTGACTTGGACATTGACAAGAGCCGCGACCATGTGCAGCAATACCGTCTCCACTTGGAAGAGCAGAGTGCACGCCGAGACGAGCTGCTCGCGTACTTACGTGCAGTGAGCACTGCAGAGCTCTTTCCCGAGCCGCTCTTTCGCTCAGGAGTCGATCGATTCGAGAGCCAAGAGCGAGCGCTCGAACAGCTCTACAGTGTCTGTGCAGACGCCGAAGCGACGGAGAAGCGCCACGCGGCAGAGAAGCAAGCGGCGTACAGAGAGATGAGCTACGGGACCCACCACCGCCGGAGCGACACGGCGGGCTCGCCACGGTACGACCACGACCGGGCACTGCCGTTGCGACGCCACAGTAGCTCGGATGCGCACACTTCCCGGTATGACGAGAGCCGGTACAGTAGCGCTGGCGGGTCCAGTAAGCGGCCGAAACTGCTACACGCTCACAGTGTCGACGCGGGCGACGCGACACGGCGGTGGGGCGAGCCGTCGCCGTCGCCGTCGAGCGCGTACCGTCCAGTGTCGTACCGTGACGAGCCTCGGTACTCGCCCCATGGCCGGGACAGTGGCGCGACGTACTCGCCGTCAGCCCGTGGCAGCCGCTGGGACATGCGACCGCCACCTGGCGCTGACTTTGGGCATCGAGAACGCGACGTCGCGCCGTCGCCACGGGACCGCCGCTGGTAGGTAGCCGTGCGAATTATTGTAATGGAGGAGGAGGAAACGACAATAATTATTGTAGGGAACCTCCGTGAGTGCAATAACTTCATTTTTCGTTGGCATCCTGTGCTCCCACTTTTTCACTGAACCCGATCAACCGACTCAGACTCAGAGCTCCACGATCTCCCCCTCGACCTGGATCAGATCCTGCGGCTTCGCACGCGTCGCGACGCCACCGCCACTCGCTTGCACCACCGATGGCGCCACTGAGTCATGCGGCACTGCCAGTGGATACGACTGCGCTGTGTGCATCGCTTCAAACGCCTGCTCTTGACGTGCAAACGCCGCCTCGTCCTGCGCTTTCTGGGCCTGTCGCATCCGCCCAGGCTCCGTCCGCTCGTCTTTTCCACTCCGGAAACTCGCACTGCTGCTCCGCGACCGCCCTGCCCGCAGTGGCGAGCGCGGTAGCTTGTCCCCAAGCGCCAAGAGCTTCCCGACTGGCGCGTCTTTACTGTCGTTGGGCGCCGCGGTTTCTGGTTTCGGCGCTGAGAACAACCCAAACAACGAGCTCGAGAGCGACGACGCGAGCCGGGCGACGTGAAAGTTCGTCGCGTCCCCGACACTCGGCGATGCAAAGTACGTGTGGCACGTCCCACACCGAAGACACGCGGTCGCGGGCGGGACGACGCACACGACAGCACAGCCAGGGCACTGGACGTGGATGTTTACGCCCATGTCCCGCGCCAGGACGTTCGTGCTGTCGCGCAAGTCGGCACCGAGCTTGGCGAGCGTCGAGCGGATCGTTGCGTCGCACTGGACACACGTGACGTTCTCGCCGTCGTTGAGGAACCCACAGTGCGGGCAAAAGATCTGCGACGGGGCAGCCGACGTCACGACAGACGAGAGCGGCGCGTGGCACCGGACGCACTGCTTCGCGCCTTTGCGGTTCGTGGTGGCGCTTTAAGACAGGAGAGAGGGAGTGACGTGGGGTCAGGAGGGATGAAGTATACAGTATACATAGTGTATACACGTGGGACGTACCATGCGCCGCACGTCCACAGGCCGTTCGCTTGGATGTCGTGGGTCGGAGGCTTCACGTCCGCTCTGAGTTGGGTCATACAAACCCACATACGCACGCATGAGTCCACGGACGACTGGTAGTTGGTCGGTCTATGGTGGAAAGTGGGTGGGTGGGTGGGTATGGACGTACCCGCACATGGCGCACACTGTCGCCTGCGCTGCATTGATGAACGTGCTGCCGAGTGGATTGACGGTCGCCACAGTCAGCGTTCGATACACATACAGGGAGAGCTCAACGGACAAGAGAGAGAGAGAGGGAGGGAATGGGACGCGTCGCACCATGTGCCGCACACGACCTGGAGCTCCTTCGTTCCTGGCACGAGCTTGGGAGCGATCGCGCTGCTCACACAGAAACGGCAGATGCGAGCAAAGGACAGGTGAGTTGTGAGCGCATCGGACGCGAGCGTGGAGGTGAGAAGCAGACGACGAAGAAGGCGCACGCACTCGTTCACAGCGCTCATGACGACCACCTTCTCAGTACTTTGCGATTGATTTGAGTTTGTGTGTGAGAAGGAATCGCGTCTGGAATAGCATTTCTCAGACTCAGATGAGACAAATACATTCCCTCGGTCGAGTGACGTCGTCGGGAAGCGGCGTGTAGCCATCTTCTTCTCATCCGACGTGACAGAGATGCCGCCCAAGAAGACGCCGACAGGGCCCGCGAGTCAGAAGTCGCTGCTGCCACCGACTGCGACAGCCGCAAGCGCCCGTCCGCCAGTGCCTGCACCACCGCTGCCTGCGAGCGACACTGTAGCGCCGCTCTGGACGCCAACGTCGCACCCACGCGAGGTCTTCCCCGAGTGGCCGTCGCCTGCTGCGCTCGGTGCGTCCGCTGCACGAAACGTACAACAAAACGACGTACTCACTTGAATAACGCACTCGTAACACGCAGCGGCGGAGAACTGGGGCTCCGCAGACTCGCCGTTCGAAGACCCAATGCCATTATCTGCGCTCCTCCTATCGCTACACGACCGCGGCTCGGAGGTGGTCGCGTGGAAGCGGCCGTCGCAATTCCTGCCGCTCCTTGTCGACCGTGCTCCACCTGTCGCACCGCTCGCGCCAGTCGTGCACGATCCAAAGGCTCCACACGCAAAGAAAGGTGGGGTGGTCCCAGCCGGCGCGAAGAAAGCCACTGTACCAGAGCCCGACGTCGCAAAGAAAGCACCACCGCCGCCAAAGCACGCGCACGTACGACGTCGTAATGGGTGGAATGGGCGTCCTAACGACCTACCGAGATGAGGCGTATGACCTGTCGCTTTGACCCCACCACCTGTCCTGTCGACGCTTATCGTGGTGTTATAGGTGATCTACGTCGACCCGCCTCACGAGGCGACCGTGGCTTCGACCCCACTGCCGCCACCAATGCACCGCATTCCACGCGACTTTCGACGTCTCTGGAGCGCGGACGAACGCGATGAACTCGCCAAGTGGCGGCGCGAAGAAGCGCGGATTGAGCACGAGACGCAGCAACGCGAGCGCGTGGCCATGGGCTTTGAAGACGCGATCGCGTACATTGTGAATGACCGGCCTCGCGGGTTCGCAGCCGAGCCGGACGTCGACGCAGACGACCTCGTCGACGACGGACAGGACGACGACAACGACGACAGCAGAGTCGACGACACCGTCAGCAACGACAGCTCGCCGTGGGGTGTCGTCCCGCCGCTCCGGGTCGACATCTCGCTGAACACGGTCGCCAAACCCGAGCATCCACACGGCGACGTTGTCCACAGTGCGCTCGCGGCACTTGTGCGCACTGTCGAACAGCTCGTCGAGTGCTGGAGCCGTGCGAACGACAGTGACACGGTCGTCCCGTGTCTTTGGCGTGCGATCTACCCCCAAGACACGTCCGGGACGCCAGTGTACAACGCGAGCGGCAAGTACGCCGTCAAGCTCTTTGTGCTCGGCACGTGGCGACGCGTCGACATTGACGACCGACTGCCTGTCGGTGCGGACGACAACATAGTGTGGCTCGCCAGTTCGATGCGGAGCGAGCTCTGGCCGTCGCTACTCGCGAAAGCGCTGCTGAAAGTGGTGCACTGGCAGTGTGGCGACGCGGATGGCGACGGAAGCGACCGTGGGCTCCAGTTTGTGCACGTCGTGCTGTCGGCACTCACTGGCTGGAAGACGACACGCTGGCAACCGGTTGCGGATAGTGTCGGGAGGAGCGACGCAGTGATGTTGCAGCAACTGCGAGCGGTGCGAGAGCACGGGCCGGCCTGTCGTCGTAGCGTACCAGTAGCTACTCTCTAGCTCCTCACGCACGCACTCACGGGAGGTTCCGCGCGTGTGTAGTTTGTTCCAGGTGAGTCCGTTCAAGACGAGACGTCGGACGAGGCCGACGAGCAGCAGGAACCCGCCGAGAGCGTTGCCAGTACACTGTCGCCTCTGCCACCTCCCCTGGTACGAATCCGTCTCTCTCTCTGAGAGAAGGGAGACCTTGACATCTCTGTCCGTGTTCTGTAGACGCCTCGTGCGCTCGTCTGTTGCCCGTCTGCCCACAGCGTCGCGACACTCTGTCCAGGGGAAGCCGCGCTTGTGACTGCGATTGTCGGCGACGCAGACAGTGCGACGCTCAAGTTCACGAGCTTGAAAGGCAGTGCGAGCGTCCCAGAGGAGCAGCTCGCGGCCGACGGCCTCGCGTTCGTGCTCGTTCACCCTCCGTTCCGCAGCTCGGACGTGCTCGTCCAGCAGTGGACAACGACGAAGGCCGAGCCGACAGCCAGCGAGCCGTCGGCTGTACACTGGACGCCGTTCACGAACCCTATGACGCAGTTTGTCGTGATCACGACAGTCCAGTCGACAGTCGACGTCGTCTTCACGTTGACGCGCATTCCGCCGTCGGACGCCTCGGCGCAGGTCCAGGACGCCCGTCTCCGGTCGGCTGCAGAGACCGCAGCGTTCGTGCCTGGTATGGACCCTCGCGGGAGTGTCGTGCTCGTGGAAGAGCCCATGATGACGCGCCACAACAGCGACCGACCGACAGCAGCGCCGGCCTGTGTCGTCGTACCGCCGCTGGGTCTCACGACGTCGACGCAGGTTCTGCTGTCGCCTCAACGCCCCGACGACGACCGACGCGTGCGTGTGTTCCGTGTCGTTCCCCAACCGAGCCTTTGCTATGGCTACAGCCTGCAGGTCGAAGCGAACGCGACAGTGGCGTTCCAGGACCCGTCGACGTGCTGGCGCGACGCTTTTAACCTTCAGGTCGTGACGAGCGACGGTGAGTACCCAGTGTTGCTCCCAGACGCCTGGACTGTGCTCTGCAAGCACACGATTGAGCTGTCACTCCAAGCGCCAATATCCGACCACAGTGACAGTTCCCACGCAGCTGTCGACTTGTACGTGGATCTGTGCGTGACCGACGCGACACTCGCCCCGTTTCTGCACGTCGCGGTCGTCAACGACGTGACGAACGCTGTCACGACACTCGGTTCGCTCTCCACGGTCGTGTCGCTCGTACTTAACGACAGCGACGACAGTCCCACGCCGACGACAGCGCACGCGTTCACAGTGGTTGTCGACTGCGCACTACGTGGTGGCCGTCCGGCGCCAGCTGGCAAGTGGCACTTGACGCTCGGCAGCACGTGGACGTTCCGAGCGTCGACGGTGCATCCGATGATGAAGCGGACAGCGTTTGAAGGCCACTACGTCGCGAACAAGCCGCTGCGGCTGTTCCGCGACGTGCTTGTCGCACCCACACAGTCGCTCGGGACGAGCGTCGAGCTGCAGTTGTATCGCGACAATGACGACAATGACGACAATGACGACAATGACGCGTTTCTAGACGCACTCGCAGTCAAGCTCGAGGTGATTGACGCAGAGAGCGACGAGGTGCTAAGCGAAGCAGCTGCGACACGCAGTGTCCGACTGCTCCAGCTTCCTCGCCACGACGGACGCGTGCTTCTCCTTCAAGGCAGTCTCGACCGAACCCGCTGTGTCGTCCCAGTGTCGCTGGCGTCCGTGCGTCCGTTCCAGACCAGCGTCGGCGACGACAGCGACAGCTGTGTCCTGTCGGCGTCGTCGTGTCGTCTCCAGTGGCGCCTCGTCTGCTGGAGCGCGGACGACGTGAAGCTCGATGTCGACCGCGCGACAGAGAGCCGGTTCGACGCGATCCGAGCGACGTGGGCGGACGCTGCGAAAGAGCAAGATCGGGCAGCTGCCACGCACGGCGCCCTGTCGCAGCTGCTATTTCGTGGCGACCAGGACGCAATCGACGCGACGATCCGACGCGACAGCGTGTCGGACGAACTCGCGACGCGCGTGAAAGCGCGTTTCGAGTATGTCGCGACAGCGACAGCGAACTGTGGCGACAGCGCGTACTTGGAGCGCCGTGTGTGTTCCACTGGCGTCGAGCGACTCAAGACGCGCGACGAGTGTCGAGACGACGAACGGGTGCTACGAGACGCGATGGACGCTGCAGACACGCGTTTCGCAGCGACGCGGGACGCACGCGAACGTGCGCGAGACCAGCGCATTCAGAACGTCCGGGACCTCACGCAGTCGATTCGTGAGCAGCGCTCGGCGGTGGTTAAAGCGCGTGCGCAACTGTGGCAGCAGTGCGACAGAGTCCGCCGCCAGTCGCAGAGCAGTGCGTGAGAGAGCGAGAGAGAGAGGGTGACATGAAAGCAAGCAACCCACACTGTCGTTTGTAGCTTTTTAGTTCAGCTGGCCCCAGTTCACTTCAGGTCCCCCGCCATTGGCGGGTGACGGCGCCTTTAAGAGTTCAGTTCGCGGTCCCGTTCCGTTTCCCTGTCACGTAGTTCGACGGGACGGGTCTCCTCCCTGTCCGCAGATATATGCAACTTGTCTTCTTCACGTCTTCTTCTTCTCGTTCATGTCACTTTCACCAGGTCGCCACTGCAGCGGCGGTGGACCGCCCTTGTCGCCAGGTCTTCATTCGCCTCGCGCTCACGTGTCGCTCCTTGTCCGCCACGGGTGCCTCTTCGTCTTCATTCTTCACTTTCACTCGCACTTGGTACTTCTTCGTCTTCATTCTTGAGTTCTTGCGTTTGTCACTTGGTCACTTCTTCACTTGGTCATTTCGTCACTTCTTCACCGTTCATCTCGGGACTTGGTCGTCGGCTCCTCGCCTCGTTCGCTGTCATTCGCTCTCGGGGGTGGGGGGTGGCTCAGCACGCGCGCGGATGGTTCAATTTCAACTTTCATTCTTTCGTTCAATTCGCTCTCTGGCTCGTTGTGGTGCGTGGCAGCCGCCCCCTCTTCCGCCGCCCGGCCCCGCCCTTTAAACTTGGTCTTTGTCACTCGTCTTCTTCTTCGTCTTCACTCTTCACCCGTCTTCTTCTTGCGTTCCACCGCCGTGATTTCTTCTTCGTCGTCGTCTGTAGCTGCACTTCAATAGAATACATGGCTTCATCATGCCGCTCGCTCGTTCGTCCACGTCGCTTCACTTCACTTCAACTTCCCCCATCTCTCTCTCCGCCCTTTTTTCGTTCGTTTGCCCGTCTGCCGTCGACCAACAGATGACGAGAGATGCACTCCTGCTGATTGCGCCAGACGATGGCGACAGCTGCTAGAACGGCTGGGACTTGGACAAATCCATTGCCGCCACACCGCTCTTGAGACCTGTCGCTCCGCTGCTCCGCTGCTGCTGGTACTCGCCCTGTCTGCCGACGCCACCAATGACAGTCGGGCCGCGTCGGATCGCACTACTGGCGGCACCACCGACGTCCCGGCTGCCACCAGCCAGCTGCATCGCAGCTGCTGGTGCAGCTGTCGACAGCTTTGGACGGACTTTCGCGGTCGCGAGCATGTGGTCGCCAGCGTCGTCGTGAAACGCCGCGTGGCTGCTCACGCCAGCCGCCCCATTGTTGTTGTCGTCCTCATCGACGCTGAGCGCCCCCGCACTGGGTCCGCGCAGGACGCTCTGGTGGCGCTCAAAGTAGTGCTTCGTGCACATGTTGTCGATCCGGCCAGTCTTGGAGCACTCTGCGACTGCGCACTTCTTGTCCGCACCGTGCGTGACACAGAACCCAGCACGCCGGTCCGTCTTGTTGCACCCTTCGACCATGCACCGCCGACCGCCGCCGTGGGCGCGACAGAGACCGCGGCCTTGGCTGCTCTTCGTGCAGTTCGCGACAGTGCACCGGCTCCCGCCGCCATGGAGTTTGCAGAGCCCGCGCGACTGCGCCGAGTTGTCGCAGCCCTCGAACTGGCACCGCTTGCCGCCGCCGTGACTGATACAGAAGCCGCCGCCCTGGTCGCTCAGCCCGCAGCCGGTAAAGCCACAGCGCCGGCCACCGCCGTGGCCTTTGCAGAGGCCGCGCGAGCGCACGGTGCGGTCACAGCCAGGCACTGAGCAGTCCTTGAGCTTCTTGTTCTTGCGCGCACGGCCGGAGCCACTGCTCGAGGTCGTCGAGCCCGACCGGGTGGGTGTCGGCGTCGGCGTTGGGCTCTTGTTTGCAGCGTCCAACAGCCGCGTGTCGATCGGCGGGGGGCGCACACTCGTCCCTGTCGCGTGGCCGCCAGTGGGTCCACCCACGCGGGCTTTCTTCGCCTGGAGCTGCTGCTGCTGGACCAGCTGTTGTTGTTGTTGTTGCTGGGACTGCTGCTGCTGGTGCATTGGCTGCTGCATCGACGCGCTCGTCACGAGCGGCTGCAGCTGCGCGTCCAGCTGGCTCGGAACGAAGCTCACGTGGCTCGCAGCTGAGAGGCTCGAGATCTGGTTCGCCGCCTGAGACAGAGAAAAAGAGCGAGAGCACATACTTGGGTAAGCAACGCTGTAGAGAGCCAGAGCGAGAGAGAACAAGAGTGATGGTAGGACGTACTCTCGGGCACATTGGACACACGAGCTTGTCGCCCCAGTCCTGCAGACAGGCGCTGTGGAAGCGATGGCCACACGCGACAGCGATGCGATCGCAGCCGCTGTTGAGACAGAGGTTGCACGCGTCGCTGCTAGCGCCCGCACTGCTGCCGCCTGTCGCCGCCTGTTGCTGATGGCGTTGTTGTTGCTGTTGTTGGCGCTGTTGGCGCTGTTGCTGCTGTTGGTGCTGGTGGCGTTGCTGTTGTTGCTGTTGTTGTTGCTGTTGCTGGTGGCGCTGCTGTTGCTGTTGCTGCTGTTGCTGCAACGCACTCCCGGCTCCTTGCGCACTCGCCATGGCACGGTACATGCCGCCAGCGCTGCTGCTGTTACCACCACTGGTCGGTGGCTCGGACGTCCCAACACCGGACGCTGCCGCGTCGCCGTACACTGACGCGCTCAAGCCCAAGCCTCTCGGCATCGCAGAGAGCACTCCACTCGCGGGTGCTTGCTGCTGGTGTTGCTGCTGGTGCTGGTGGTCGAGTCCCATGGACGTCGGCGTCACGCGTGGGTCAAAGAAGTCGTCCCGAAGCCGCGTCGTGAGCGCTGCGGCGGAGCCAGGGAAGAGGTTCGGCACCCGCGCACTCGCGCTCGCACTGCCAACCCCGCCGCTCGTGCTCGTGCTGAGCGAGTAGCCGTTGTTGATGCGTTGCAGTGCATTCGGCAGGTGCGACGACGTCTCGTAACTGGACGGCATGAGCCCTGACGCGCTGCTGGCAGCGACAAGGTCCAGCCCCGTCTGCCCGGTCGCTCGCTGCTGCTGCTGTTGCGGTGGCGGCTGCGACTGCTGGACCGGTGGATACGGGTACGCCCCTTGCGAGCCAGTCCCAGCCGCACTCCCTGCCCCTCCGTATGAAGCGGACGACAGGACATGGCCTCGGAACGGCGCTGGGTGCGCGCTCTCGATCGCCATCGAGTGGTGCTGCTGCTGTTGCTGTTGCTGTTGCACTGCGGTTTGCGCAAACTTGAGGTAGTTCTCCTGCTGGCGCTCGGCGTACGACTGCAGCGTCACGTGGCTGCCCGCGCCAGTGCTGAGACTGTACGCGTCCTGCGGCGGCGGCGCTCCGCTTGCGAACGCGGAGCTGCGGTACTTGGGTCCTCCAGCGGTCTTTGCACTCACGTGCTGCTGTTGCTGCTGTTGTAATGCGTCCGGCTGCGTGGCGGAGCTCACGAGCATCCCGAGTGGGTCCGTGCTGTAGCCCTGGTGCGCTCCATGCTGCTGGTGGTGCTGTGGTGGCGGTTGCTGCGTCTGCTGCGTGGAGAGTCCCACGTGGCTCATGGCCACCTGTTGCTGCTGCTGCTGCTGTTGGAAGGCGGCATACTGTTGCTGCTGTTGTTGTTGCTGTTGCTGTCCATAGCCGTAGTTATACGAGAATGTCTGTGGCGACGGTTGCTGTTGCTGCTGCTGTGGCTGGAACTGCTGGCCAAAGTCCTTTGGTGGCTGCTGCTGCTGCTGTTGGAACTGCTGACCAAAGCCCTTCTGCTGCTGTTGTTGCGGTGGTTGTTGTGGCTGCTGGGCGTACGCGCCAAACCCACCGCCGCCGATCGCATACTCGTTTGCAAAGTTCGGCTGGTGCTCAGACGTGCGCGTCGTCGCAAAGCTGCTGGCAGCCAGTCATCCGAACGGATCAAAGCAAAGCAAAGGCATCATCCATGCCACACAAACACAATTCCGCAAAGAATGACAGTCAGGCCCCGAACCCAACCACGAACCCGCACAAACCAGCTGGGAGCCGCGTCGACCAACCCCTTATCCCCCCTCCTTCACTTTGACTACCACAGGGTAGGTACTTTCAAGAAGATCGCAAGCGAGCACTCACCGTTTCGAGCCGCCTCCTGGCCCAGTCGACGAGGGCAGCGGCGCCCCAACACCCCGCAGCAGTTGCTGCTGCTGCAGGTGGGGCGCAAAGTGTGTGGACGCGCCGAGTTGATGGAGGTGGTGGCTGTTGGCCGCCGAGCCGGCACTCGAGGAGCCGCTCGAGTTAGAGGCGCTGCTCGCGCCCGCGCCTCCACTGTGTGGCGTGAGGTGGAGCTCGTTCATCGCGTTGGCTTTGCGAGGACGTGGGCAAAGAGGAAGTGG